>CM038632.1:37840186-37845186 GCA_021554675.1 Leuciscus idus | reverse complement strand
TTCAAGCCTTTACATTTAAAGCTGCCGTCGGCAACATTTTTTTGATCATATTCAGTGAAATTGACACTATAATCCGACAGAACAACATAAATAAGGTGGTTTTAGAAAAAAACCCGAGCTTCTAACTCCACCTGGAGCGTGTTATTTGTTTTGCAAAAATCCAGCGCTCCCGCTTCATCAGGTCCAATAAGCGCAGGGGGGTGTGATATCTGACTGTCAATCACAGGTCGTGCACACGCCACAGATCCCCCCTCACTCGCGCACGTTAATATCACATGCACACGCCACGCCTGAAGTTCGCCTGGAGATTGCATGAAGCGTGATGGCGGAGAGAAAATCTACTAACAAGCTTCCAATTCCTCGGTTATTGCTATCTATGGATAGATTAGCCAGGGCAGCCTACCTCCGAGTCCATGGTGTTGATAGATGCTGAAGAGACGGACGCGTTCACAGAAAATCAGGTACACACGCACAGTGACGCACTGACGAGCACGACCTCGATGGGAGGGTGCTCGCTGGTAGTGGGGAGGGGCATGAGAGTTGTAAACATTCAACATTTTGGCTAATCGACCCAATCTGCCAGACTTGCCGACGGCAGCTTTAAACATTTAAATTCAAACATTCAAATTCAAACATTTAAATTCCATTCAAAAAGTCAAATTCAAACATTCATATTCAATCAAAAAGTCAAATTCAAGCATTCAAGCCTTTAAATTCAAACATTTTAATTCAAACATTCAAATTAAAATCTTTAAATTCAAACATTTAAACTCAAACATTCAAATTCAAAAATTTAAACCGAACCATTCTAATTCAAACATTCAAACAGTTAAATTCAAACATGTAAATTTAAACATTCTAATTCCAGTTAAAATTCCTAATTCAACATAAAACAAACCGAGATTAAATCGTTTTATTCAACCATATGTTTCCTTATACCTGTCTCTCTCTCTCTGAGGTTCTATGTGGACATGATGATCAATTGGTCTTGGGTTTTTAAAAGTTTTTTAATTTGAATTGCCTTTCTCAATGTTTTCGGGATATGATGTTTCGGGATATGAAAAAATGTGTAAAAAATAAAGTGTTTCTGAAACACTCTCTCCCACTCTCTATCTCTCTCTCTCCAGATGCATTTCATCTATCTGTCTCGCAGCACGAAGCGGATGTTGGCTGGTCTGGGGTCAGTGTTCACGCTGATGTTTGTTCTGGTCTGCTGTGGTCTGTTCTTCCCGTACTCTGGTGACCCGTCCAGCCCGCGACCCAAACGAGTCTTTGTCCAGGTATTGTCATCACTGATCCGTTATTAGAGTTTACTGAAACTCAAACCATGAAATATTGTCCTGACGTGAAATAAAATAAACATTACCTGACAATAAGTTTAAGTTTTTGTATATTTACTGGTGTATATATATATATTCATTATTTCACCTAGTTGCAAAATATATATATATATATATATATATATATATATTTTCATTTTATTTTAACATGATGCACATCTGAATTGATTATTACAGTAGTTGTGTCCAGTGTTAGGGGTGACTCATTCCAAGTAAAGATTACTTTTTCAAGTAACTAGTAAAGTAACGCATTACATTTCAAATTTAAAGTTACTTTTTCAAAATAAGTAATGCAAGTTACTTTGTTTTCCCATTTATTGACTGACAGCTCTCTTGTCCTCATGTTGAGACAAATTGAAATGCAGTGGCGTTGTATGTGTGTGCGTGTGTGTGTGTGTAAACATTGAACATTGTGTAAACATACCATCATGGTAATTGTAGTTCAAGGCTAAATGTGAGCATTTACTCATCTCACTCGCACACAAACAAAGATTCAATATTCCTCAAAATGAATAAAATCAGTGAAATGCAGAATCAGAATACTATGCAAAACTCCAATAACTAAATATGTTAAAAACATACATTTTACATTTTTATGCATTTAATCTAACTTTTCCGACCAATGTACTTGCTTCTGATCTTCAATGATACAGTTAAACCATAAGCAAAAATAACTATAGGTTGTTTTTTTTTTGGTAGAGTTAAACTTTCTTCTTCTGCACCATATTCTTCTGTTATCCAGAACAGCAGCTGTAAGGTTTGCTTGAGCGATGCCCTCTACTGTACTCTATTCTACTGTACTCTACCTCTTCTATACTCGACTGTACTCTATTCTACTCTACTGTACTGTACTCTACCTCTACTGTACGTAGCTCTACTGTACTCTACTATACTGTACTCTACTGTACTCCACTATACTGTACTCTGTTCTACTGTATTCTACCTCTACTGTACTCTACTGTACCATACTCTACCTCTACTGTACTCTACCTCTACTGTACTCTACTGTACCGTACTCTACCTCTACTGCTCTATCTCTATTGTACTCGACTGTACTCTACCTCTACTATACTCTACTGTACCGCACTCTACTGTACTCTACCTCTACTGTACTCATCTGTACTCTACGTATACTGTACTCTACTGTACCACACTCTACTGTACTCTACCTCTACTGTACTCTACCTCTACTGTACTCGGCTGTACTGTACTCTACTGTACTCTACCTCTACTGTACCATACCTCTACTGTACCATGCCTCTACTGTACTCTACTGTGCCACACTCTACTGTACTTGACTGTACCCTACTCGACTGTACTGTACTCTACGCTACTGTACTTTACTGTACTCAACTGTACTTCACTGTACTGTACTCTACTGTACTCTACCTCTACAGTACCTTACTGTACTCTACTGCACTTTACTGTACTCGACTGTACTATACTCTACTGAACTGTACTGTACGGTTCTCTACACTACTGTACTGCACTCTACCTCTACTGTACTCTACCTCTACTGTACCGTACTCTACTGTACTCTACCTCTTTTATACTCGACTGTACTCTACCTCTACTCTACCTCTACTGTACTTCACTGTACTATACTGTACTCTCCTCTACTGTACTGTACTGTACTCTACGCTACTGTACTTTACTATACTCAACTGTACTTCACTGTACTGTACTCTACTGTACTCTACCTCTACAGTACCTTACTGTACTCGACTGTACTCTACTGCACTTTACTGTACTCGACTGTACTATACTCTACTGAACTGTACTGTACTGTACGGTTCTCTACACTACTGTACTGGACTCTACCTCTACTGTACCGTACTCTACTGTACTCTACCTCTTTTATACTCGACTGTACTCTACCTCTACTCTACCTCTACTGTACTTCACTGTACTATACTGTACTCTCCTCTACTGTACTGTACTCTACTGCACTGTACTCTACACTACTGTACTTTACTATACTCAACTGTACTTCACTGTACTGTACTCTACTGTACTCTACCTCTACAGTACCTTACTGTACTCGACTGTACTCTACTGCACTTTACTGTACTCGACTGTACTATACTCTACTGGACTGTACTGTACGGTTCTCTACACTACTGTACTGCACTCTACCTCTACTGTACCGTACTCTACTGTACTCTACCTCTTTTATACTCGACTGTACTCTACCTCTACTCTACCTCTACTGTACTTCACTGTACTATACTGTACTCTCCTCTACTGTACTGTACTCTACTGTACTGTACTCTACTGTACACTACTCTACTGTACATGAGTGAATCTGCATTTCTTTCAGCCTGAGGCTTATTATTTCACTTTTGGTGTGAAAGGGTCTTTACATTTGCCTAAAAATATTACTTTTTTGTTATAAAAAAACAAGCCCAGCCCAGGAGGGAAAAAAAGTAACGCAATATTGTAATGTATTACTTTTCAAAGCTACTTTCCCCAACACTTGTTGTGTGTGTGTGTTTTCA
Source organism: Leuciscus idus (assembly GCA_021554675.1). NCBI lineage: Eukaryota > Metazoa > Chordata > Actinopteri > Cypriniformes > Leuciscidae > Leuciscus > Leuciscus idus. The sequence continues at coordinate 37,841,348 of CM038632.1, read as the reverse complement.
GCACACCACACGCAGGTTCCACGCGCTGGACGGATCGCTGCAGAGCTCCGACTCGGGATTATGGATCAACAGTCTGGATTACACCGGGATGCAGCACGTCACTCCTCACATCCCAGAGATCAACGACAGCATCCGCACACACTGCCAGGACCAGCTGCCCTACTGCGGATTCCCATGGTTCCTTCCGGTCAAGTTCCTGGTCAAGTGAGTGAAGCTCAGAGGATCGGATGATGTGCGGCTTCAGCGTTAAACCTATAGGCTGTAAAGAAATATGGACGTAGTGTGCGTGACGTCACCCGTAGTGTTTCTGAAGAGCATTATTGAAGCCTAAAGTGGGCGGAGCCGACCGTCACTCGATAACCGAAAAATCACATTTAGGAGCATAATTCCTGGTGAAAAACTACATTACCCATGATTCTGCAGAGAAATCTCCACCAATCAGAGAATCATGACAAACAAATTAAACCGAAAAGCAGCAGACAAACGGCTAGTAGTGACATCAGCGGCAATCCACCTGTCAATCAAGTGGCAACGCCCTTAATTATGTAGAACTTTAAGACTTAATATAATCTAAACAGTTGAGTTATAAAAAAATTCACCCCCCCTCACAGTTTTCATGAAGGGCAAACTTTTCTATATAGACTAAAACCACTTTTTGCACCAGACTGTAATCATGTTTTTTTCTGCTGTAAAGTTGGTCATTTTAACATGGGGGTTTATGGGATTGAGACTCTTCTGCAGCCGGTCTCTAATGGCCAGACGATGAACTGCAGTTTAACACTTCAGTGTTGATTCGAGAGAGAGACCGGAAGGTTGAACCTCATGATGTCTGTCTCTCCCTGTTTCAGGAAGAACTGGTATCTCCCGGCTCCTGAAGTCTCTCCTGAAGCTCCGCTGGAGTTCCGGCTCGTATCCAGACAGGAGACCGAACAGGGAAGCGTTAAAATGACTTTTGAGGTCAAAGGTGAGACTTCAGACTAATAGGATTTTCATGAAATATAATAATGAATGTTAATATTCTTCAAAAACAGTTTTTAATTATAAAACTGCGTTTGATTTAAAATATATCACAAATATTACCATTTTTAACTGTTTTATAAATATATACATTCATCCGTCCGTCCGTCCATCCATTCATCCATCCATCATCCATCCATACATG
>CM038632.1:37785186-37827686 GCA_021554675.1 Leuciscus idus | reverse complement strand
TCCATCCATCCATCCATCCATCCATCCATCCATCCATCCATCCATCCATCCATCCATCCATCCATCCATCCATCCATCCATCCATCCATCCATCCATCCATCCATACATACATACATACATACATACATACATACATACATACATACATACATACATACATACATACATACATACATGCATGCATGCATGCATACAGACAGACATACATACATACATGAATAGATACATACATACATACATGCATCCATACATACATACATTCATGCATACATGCATACATTCATGCATACATGCATACATACATACATACATACTGTACATACATGAATACATACATACATACATACATGCATCCATCCATCCATCCATCCATCCATAAATAAATACATACATTCATACATACATTCATGCATACATACATGCATACATACATAGATACATACATACATCCATCCATCCATCCCTACATACATACATACATACATACATACATCCATACATACATACATATACATACATACTCATATAGATCAGGCTCACAAACACTCTCTCTGTTAATAATCATGAATAATCTCCACGTTTACACTATTGTTCTGTCTCAGGTCCGACCCACATGTCCCTGTATCTGCTGCCTGACACCGGCGTGTCTCTGAGCGGATGGTCATTCGGTGACGGGACGCCCCAGTTCGACCTCAGCGGGGAATACTTCATATTCTACTCTCACGGTCTCCACGCTCCGGCCTGGAGCTTCTGGTTCGAGATCCAGGTGAGTTGCAGCTCAGGAACCACAGATTTACCCTGAGGAGTGTGTGTATAGTGTGTGTGATGTGATTGGGAGGTGTGTATAGTGTGTGTGATGTGTGTGTCTCGTCTTCAGTCACCCACAGCTTCAGAAGCGTCTCCTGACGAAGGCTCGATCTCTCTGGCCGTCTCCGCTCATTATTTCTCCGGTCCGGACCGACGCTCCGACCCGCTCGAGTCGTTCCTGAAGAGATTCCCAGACTGGACGTTCCCATCCTCATGGATCAGCACATACCACATGTACAGATACTGAGGGTCCTGATCACACACACACACGCATGCACGCACACTCACACACACATGCACTCGCACACACACACTCTCACACACACACTTATACCGCTCACTGCGGACCCGTGAACACGTACGAGCTCCTTCATTCACATCAACCAACGCACAGTGTTTTATTTTATTTTATTTATTTTATTTTATTTGTCTGGGTCATATTTCAACACAAAAAATCTAAAGGAAAAAAATGCAATTACATTTAAATGAAAATTAAGCCTACTTTAAAACAGTTAAGATTTTTTACTTTGGGATAAAATGTGTTTAATTATCATGTGACATTTTATTTAATTTTTTTAATTTTAATTTTTTCAGTGAGATAAAATTATTTTTTACAATTATTTCCTTTACTTTTAGTTTTAATTAAATTTGTAGTTTTTTTAATTAAGTTTTTTTTTTTTTTTTTTTTAGGTTTAAGCGTTTAAAATGTAATTTTCATAATTTCATAATAAAATGCCATGACAGAAATAATGAGAATTACAAAAAAACTAACTAAACGTACAATAATATTTCAACAAAATTTTTTTTTACTTTTGTTTTTGTAATTCAAATAATTTAAACTAAAAATGCTGCAATAAAACAACAAATACTACCATGATTTATTAATACTTTAATACTTAATACTTAAATACTTTTTTTCTTCTTTTTTTTGCAAAAGTTAGATTTGGACAGAAGGTGTTTAATTGTCATAAAAATAACGCAATTTCGATTTGGAGGTGAAACGTGACGGTCACATGATCTGGAGCGGTTTCTTGAGATTGGTCGTATTCCCTCTCAGTGTTTCTGTGGTCATGTGACTGGGTCATGTGACAGAAGTGGTTTCAGCTGGTCTTGTAGTTTCACGTCTCTCCCACTGAGAGATTCATTGGTTCCAATGGAACAAACACAACGAGTTTTCACCCAATCACGTCATGTCAGAATCACGAGTCAACAGATCCTTGCGCTTATGATGTCATTTCCTGTCGGTGATCTCGTGATGATGACGGTCATTCAGACGTGACGTGAACGAGCCGTTTTACTCGTTCTTGGTGTTTTATGTGCAGTTTTATTTTCAGATTGAGTTCAAACGCACATTCAGCTGGATCCAAACACACACATGCAAAACCTTCAAACACAAGTGCTTTTTTTTATTTATTCGCTTTTTTGTTTGTATGTTTTTTTTATAGTTTTTTTTTTTTTTTATCATTGTTGCAGCAGAAAAAACGGTGTCAAGCTTCTTCTGGATTGAACTGGATTTGAAGTCTTAAAATTACCTGTATTAATAACTTTTATTATTATTATTATTATTATTATTTCTCCAGTAAATGCAAACTTCAGAATCTTTATTCGCCTGATGGATGAAGTTCTTGCAGTTTTACTTGAGTTTCAGGAACTGGATGGTACTTAATGTTTGAATGGTTCTTATTATAATAAAGATTTAGTGCGACAGGACTGAACTGGATTTACAGATGAATGTTGATCTCATTATATCATTAGAATGATTTCAAGCTCTTTTGAGAGATTAAACTGACAGTTTCACACACACTTTACAATAACGTCTCATCTGTTAGTTATAATGCTTTCGCTAACATCAACTAACAATATTTTTACAGCATTTATTAACACAACTAGTGCATTGCTGCAACTCTACGCCCTCTAGTGGTTAGAAATAAAACTGCATGCATTTAGCGGAAGAACACTGTGGTTCTGGATGAATATGATTATTCTATTGCTCATAAAATATTCATTATAGGATTAAAAAGTATAACTGGACGTTACTGTAGCTTTACGCATTAATAGACTCGGTACTTTGAAATTAAAGTTGATTATTAAACGCGTTAATGAGTGTAGTTAACAGATTGAACGTTATTGTAAAGTGTGACCAGATTATAATAATTCATGCTGCTGTAATTACATTTCTGATGGTTATTTCCCGATGTTCATGTTTGATGAGCTCGAGATCGGGTTGCTTTAGTCTAATGAATCGAGCACTTTTTGATTGTAAAATCTCAAACTAATTTCAAGACAAACAAGTGGTTCTTAGTCTCAGATTTCAAAGGAGATATAACTGATAAGCTAGTGAATGTTTGATTAATGCTGTTGTTGATTAGTATAATAACCTGCTTTTGAGTTTTTTATTTGGGATGATATTTGTTTAATGAGAATTATTTTGTTATTCTGCTTTTTTAAAAATATGTATTAATGCTAATGCTAATCTATGACATCAAGGTCTCGTGGGAGCTTTTACTAAGAAAACCTTGTGTTCGTTACATTTGCATGTCTGACAAACTACAGCAATTATACACAGAATTATTCATTATAACATCCACTCTGAAGAATTAAGGATCAAATGTGACTCTTCATCGGTAAAGTTGAAGAGTTGTCGTATTCTGATGATTCACTGTCACACACACACACACACACACACACACACACACACACACTCTGTTGTTCTGACGTGACGTCCACGAATCACTCGAGTAATTGTGTGTAATAATTGTCATAGTTTGAGTTCCTGTCAGATTTCTGTGAAAGTCTTCACTTGTCTGGTTCTGATTGTTATTTTATATGCTCATATGCTGCACTGAATTGTTCTTGCAAGACAAATCAATTTTCTATGACAAAATCATTTTCTGTCTCCTGTCATTTCTCTATTTTTCATTCCTTCATTTGTTCAGTTAATCAACAATTTTAATATTTGTTTTTACTTATGAAGCTATTTTTAGCCTCAGTAAGATTTTGAATGTTTTTTGAAGTCTCTTCTGCTCACCAAGACTGGATTTATCTGATCAAAAATACAGTAATTAAAAAATATATATATTAGAATGTAAATCATCTGTTTTCTAAAGTGTAATTTATTCCTGTTATCAAAGCTGAATTTTCAGCATCATTACTCCAGTCTTCAGTGTCACATGATCCTTCACAAATCATTCTGATATGATGATTTGATGCTCATTAACATTTATGATTATTGTCAGTTGAAAACAGCTTCATATGATTATGCAAACTGTGAAATCAAGTTGAAAAGAGCAGCATTTATTTGCAATAGAATCTTTTGTAACATTATAAATGCCACTTTTGATACATTTTATGTGTCTGATGAATAAAAGTATTAATATCTGCTACCGACTCCATATGAAGATCCTGAAACTGATGCAAACACACAGATCACGTGATGTTTAAAAAATAATTTATTGTTCTTTATGTACAGGAAATATAGAAAACTGAGTAGAAAAGTTATTGTACAGCAAACTCTCTCTGTACACTTCATTGAGAAGAAACTGTCCAGATAAAACCCTCCAGCTCAACATCAGTCCAGTGACGTCAGCGGGACAGAGGGATTGTGGGTAATCTGTACCATGAACATGTCAGTGACTCACACACACACATCCAGACGCTCTTTGGTTTGTGAATATCATGATCATCACTGCACATGTTCCTCGTGAGAACATAAACCTGCGTCAGGAGGAGAAGCGCGCGCTGGTTTTACTGGGATTCGGGCACTTGTCAGCTGGTTTGAACCGGTTTAAACCGCCTAGGACTGGTTTAAGCTGCTCGTTTGAGCCGTTCAGGGGGAAATAAAACATTAAAATAAAGATGCGTCTCATTAAAGCTGCTAAATACTCAGACGACGACCGTCAATGATGCATAAGAACTAGAATAATAATCATAATACAAAGGCATTCCATAAGCGTAGATGATTTGGTCCGTTCTGAAGGCATGTGATGTTCATGAAGACGAACACTGAACACTGGTTTAATACTGATGCCGTTCAGATGTTGGAGAACACACACAAATCACTCCCTGAAACCAAAGAACACGTCCGGCTCTTTGTCCAGATGCTCCTCCAATAAATAAACGTAAAACTGCAACAATTCAGAAGGAAAAGCAATAATGCTGTCAGTCGGGATATAGTGATGACAAACTGCACGTTTCAGATTAATGACAGGAAAAGGAAAGATGCCGGTCATCAGGAGTTTCCCCGACGCTTCCTCAACATCAGGAACACGAGCAGAAGAAGAAGAAGAATATAGTGTTGGACGCTTTACACCTTAAAAACAGCTAAACCTGCAGTGTGAAGAGAAGACGACACACACACACACACACACACACGATGGAGATCGGAGAGGTCAACGAGGGTCAAACGGGTCAGTCTTCCTCAGATGGATATCTGCATCCAATAAAACAAGGGCTGATATTTCATGATGAACTTTAAAACATGAAGCCAGAGCAAAAACAAACCAAAGAAAAAAATCATTGTGATAAACACTACATCTGACTCATGAAGGGAGAAACGTGTGCGTGTGTGTGTGTGTGTGTGTGTGTAGGTGTGTGTATGTGTGTGTGTGTGTGTGTGTGTAGGTGTGTGTATGTGTGTGTGTGTGTGTAGGTGTGTGACTGAATAGGTGTGTGTGTGCACGTGTGTGTGTGTGTGATGAAATCATGATCTGGTGTAAAGCTGGTTGCGAGAGCTGATGATGTAACGACAATGCAAAAAAAAAAAAAAGGGTTCTAATTTTGTCTTATTTTGAGTTTTGTTTCCGTCTCGTTTTCCAGCACAAATATCCAAACATTCTTAAATCAAGACATTTACCGGATTAGAAGCGAAACGACTGAAGATTAAGTTTTACAATTAAAAAAAAAACTTAAATGATCAAAAATATATACTTAATTCAAGAAAATATATCTAATATAGTGATGAAACTGCACATCTAATAATGACAGAAAATCAATATCAGTAACAGATTTAAAAATAAAATAATTCATCTTGGCTGTAAAATAATGTTGAGAAATAAATAAAGTCTGAGTTTGATTTGGCCTGTTTTACGCCTGGACTTAATTTAGAATCTGAAAACAAGAACAGATCTCTGATGTGTCTGACTCCTCTTCAGTCATTCTGCCGCTTCTCCAGTAAATGCTTCTTGATTTAAGAAAATGTAGATATTTGTGCTGGAAAATACAAAAACAAAATAAGACAATAATACCAAATATTATGTTTTTTTGGTTGCAGTGTTTGAGTGAAGAGAGAGAGAGAAACATGACGCCGCATTAGACCAGAGGATGGAGAGAACACTGCAAAACACACACAACACTGCAGTCTGGATGGAGCCGCAATCAAATAAAAAGACACACACACACACACACACACGCACACGCACACACACACACACACACACACACACACACACACACACGCACACACGTGTAACCGGTCACAGAGCAGCACAGACGGGTCATGAGAGTGTGCAGTCGTACGACCCCTCGTCCAGCGGCTCACACACACACACACACACACACACACACACACACACTAGTGTTCTCAAAAGTACCAACTTAGGTACCAAGTCGGTACTGAAATTTAAAAATTGTGACTGAGCAGTGATGAGCAGATTCATAAACACCTCTGATTGGCTGTTGCGGTCACAAGCTCATCAGATCTGTCTGTGATTGGCTATAATGATCAGCGCTTCAAAAACATGTTGTAAATACACATCAGTGAGGCTCTTCAGCGAGCGCTTGCACAGACACACACACAAGCGTTTGAAAGAAAACACTCCTGTGTGTTGATCATTGTAGCCAATCACAGACAGATCTGACGAGCGCGTGACCACAACAGCCAATCAGAGGTGTTTATGATTCTGCTCATCAGTGCTCAAAGAGTCACAATTTTAAAATTTCAGTACCGACTTGGTACCCAAGCGGTATTTTTGACAACACACACACACACACACAACTGGTCATGAGAGAGTGCAGTCGAACGAGCCCCTCGTCTAGCGGCTCACGCTCTCTCTCACACACACACACACACACACTCAGACGGGGCATGAGAGTGTGCAGTCGTACAGCCCCTCATCCAGCGTCTCTCACACACACACACACACTCATGAGAGTGTGCAGTCGTACGCCCCCTCCTCCAGGGCCTCCTGCTGCGCGGGCTCCTCGGGCGTGTCCTCCAGGGGTCGAGCGCTGGCTCCACAGGGGCCGTCCAGGGGCAGCGGGTGGGCAGAGGTCACGACCCCGCGGGGTCGCAGCGGGTGGGCAGAGGTCACGACCCCGCGGGCGTCCTCGGCTCTGGGCTCGGGCTCCGAGGCCCCGCTCGGCTGGAACGGCTCGGGCTGAACCGGCTCCTCGGGAACCTCTGAGAGCTTCAGCAGCTGCGGGCCAATCAGGTGCAGGAACGGCTTGTAGCCCAAACTGACAGGAAATGACATCAGAGAGGAAGTCAGTGAGTATATCATGAAATAAACATGTCCATTGCAACATTAGTCAATGAGTGAAACTTCTTAAACATTACACATGGGTTATGGTTAACACTGTACAGTAAGGTTCGCTAGTTAACATTAGTTTCCTATTGTAGTTAAAGGTGCAGTGTGTAAGAATGACAGCTAGTGGTCGAGGTCGGTACTGCAGTCAAAATTCAAACTATCAAAGATGGAAAAAACAATAAAATGACATGCTGCCGTTGAGCTCAGTGAGAATTTTTTGTAAAGAATTATTTTCTTGCTTTTCTTCAGCAAGGATGCATTAACTTGATCAAAACTAACTAACTAAATTATGACTTTTAACTGTGACAGTAATTACGACCCTTTTATTGACAATTTTAACTCTCTATTTTAATAAATGCTGTTCTTTTGAACTTTATTCATCAAAGAATCCTGAAAAATAAAATGTATCAATGTATCACAAAAATATGAAACATTGATAATCATAAATGTTTCTTGAGCATCAAATCATCATAATAGAATGATTTGTGAAGGAGTTATGATGCTGAAAATTTGTATATTCGCATGAAAACTATGGAACCTTTTTTCCGCCACAAAATAAAACATTTTAAAAGATAATTCTGACTTTATCTCACAATCACGAGTTTACATCTCGCAATTCTGACTTAATTTCTCAGAATTGAATGATTATATCTCGCAATTCTGACTTAATTGCGAGGTCTGACATCTTCTCAAAATTGTAAGATATTGCAATCTCAAGATGTTCACAATCGCAAGTTATAAAGCCCAATTCTAAGTAAACAAATAATTTCTTCAGAATTGCTACTTAAAGTCAATCGTGAGTTTGCCAGAACTCGTAATTAAGTCAGAATTGCGAGATATAATCATTCAATTCTGAGATAAAAAGTCTGAATTTTGAGATATAAAACTCAGAATTGTGATAAAAAAAAATCTGAATAGTGAGATTAAAAAGTTGCATTTACCTTTTTTATTTTTTATTCTGTGACGGAAACATAGAAAACTTCCATAGAAAACAGATATTTTAAATTGTAATAATTTTTTTATGTATTTTTGGTCAAATAAATGAGAAGAGACTTCTTTCAATAACATAAGTAAATCTTGCCGACCCCAAACTTTTCACCGGTAGTGTATATCTACGTTTTCCTCATCATTTGATTTTCTCACTCAGTGTATCCGAGCCGTATAACACTGACCAATCAGACGAGACCCAGAGGTCGACCGCCATCAGCCCGGCTCTGATGCTCTGCACCGTTTCTGCCGGGACCTCTGGACTGTCCAAGAAGCCCACGACCTGCTTGATCACGCTGGCGTCCCGTAAGATCAGCCCGATGATCACACACCACTCCAGACAGCCCGCCTCCATGAACACGTGCAGGAGATACCTGAGAAACACACACACACACACACACACACACACACACACACACGAGAGCATGCATGAGTACAGACACTGTAAGAGGAAATTCAAGGACTTTAAGCTCTACTTTTCTGGTTTTCAAGGACTTCAATCAGAGATCTCACTTATCAAACAATATCTTTAATATCTTTCAAATTCTAAAAAAGGCAAATAGATAAACAAAAATAAACAAATAAAACAAAATGGTAGAAATAAAGTGCAGCGGATGCAGTGACTGTGGAAACTTTAACCATTGAAAGGAAACTATGACAAAGATATCACTTTCCTTATTCAAACTGATTTTTTCTCCCATGAATATATGATTGAGCTGAAGAATGAAAACTGTATCGTATCCTTGGATGTTTATGAGCAATATCACACTCATAGCCATGAGAAACGCCTCTATATCAATATCAGACGGACCACAGCGTTCATTTAGTGTGAAACCATTGTTTTATCAATCAAATGAAACACTAATTTCACATAATATTGCCTTTCAATAAATCAAGCGCTTTTCAAGTACCTTTTCATAAATATGTCTGTTTTCAAGGGTTTCAAGCACTTTAGGCACCTTGTCATGTCAAACACAGTCAGTGATTTGATTGGTTATCGGTTGATGATCTCATGAAGACTCACCGGAGCTGCACTTGACTCTTGTGCGGCCCTTTATTGGCCAGCTCCATAGAGATGTGCTCCAGCTCTGATTGGCTGAGACTGAGGGTGGAGAAATTCTCATCGACCATCGTCCAATCACCATCCACCATCGAACTGGTCTCAGTGAGGTCCGTGGCTGAACCGATGCTGTACTCCTCTCCTGAGCGGATTAATTAAAAGAAACATGAGACAGAGCAAGAGCAAGAGAGAGAGCGAGAGCGAGAGAGAGAGAGAGAGAGAGAGAGAGAGAGAGAGAGAGAGAGAGAGAGAGAGAGAGAGAAGGACAGACAGATTTTATTCTCTTACCTTTGTTAATAAGAGGAGAGAGAAAAGCCTCCTGGGTCTGCGGTCCACCGTGAGAGGAGGCGGAGTCTAGTTCCTTAGGCACTGCCCCCAAGCCGTCAAGCCAGCTGTGATTGGCTGGGGTGACCTGAGGGGGCGTGGTGTCCATGTCACTGTTCAGCAAACTGTCCGCAGACTGAGACTTCAGCAAACGAGAACTCAACACTACGGCAAGAGAGAGAGTTCATGTGATTGGAAAGTCATAATGTTATATATTTATAAATACACACACATACATACATGTATATATTTAAGATTTTTTTTTTATTTATATATAAAATATTACACACACATATATTATGTAAACACAAACTTTTATTTTGAATGCGATAAATCGTTGCCCAGCACTAAAAAATAAAAGATATATTTTTACTAACTTTATTTTATTTTCTCTCTAAATTTCATTTATACACACACAATGATAAATAAATATAGATCATATTTATTATATATTAGCATTTGCAGTTTAAAACCTGTCCTGTGATACAGATTGTTATGGCATAACTGGAGGAAAAATCATTCACACACCTGGGCGGCAGCGTCCGTTCTTCAGTGGCGAGCTAATAGAGCATGCTGGGATGACGGGAAACGGCCACAGGAAGTCCTTGTGCAGGCATTTGAGCGCGGTGACGAAGTCATCGACGCGAGCCACTCGCGTGCGCTCCCGACACAGCCAGCCAATCAGCTCGAAGCCCAGCTGAGCGGAGAAACAGCCCAGGTCCCGCAGCCGGACCTGCTCCAGCAGGAGCCGAGCGTGTCTCCACAGCATCAGGTCAATGTAGAGGTTCTCCGCGGAGTCACCGTCCTTACACCAGCGCTCGCCACTGAGGACACACACACACACACACACACACACACACACACACACACACACACACACACACATCATATGAGCTGAAACATGCTGTGTGGAATTAAAGAATCTTTATTATCTGAATGAATCAGACCTCTCAACTAGGGCTGGGCATCGATTCAGATGTTCCAAATCGATTCGATTTTGATTTGCAAGCTCTCAATTCAATTTGATTTTCGATACGATTTTGATTCATAATTCGATTTTCGATTTCCGATTCGACTCAATGAATATAGATTTAAAACAAATTCTATATTTATTAAAAAAAGAACAGTGAACATAAGTTTACAAATGGTTAATTCATAAAATTAAATTAAGAGCCATAAACCTGTATATTACACTTTTTATTTTAGGTACACTTGGGTACATTAACACAGAACCCAACTCTATTCGGTTGTTAAGTCGTGACGTAACCACTCTCCGATAATACTCTTTCCGGGTCCAAAGTCCAGGTCCTCTCTACCTACCTACCGCTTTCGCTAGTGTTTTGGTTATTATTGAGTGTTTTTACAATGCCGCAGTGCTGTGTCCCGTGTCCCGAGCTAACTCACTTCAACCTCGTAAATCTTCTTTTTCATTGATGCCTGGACTCTACCCTTAATTATGCCACCTGAGTGATGAGCTACACTAACCACTCTGTTGGTGTTAAAGGAATTTAAACCCTTTTTGACCGCCAAGGGTGCCTCACTAAGAAGGACGTGATCGTAAATAAATGTACAGGTTCCGCCATTGTTATTTCTGGACGAGCGGAGCGCTAGGACCCGGAAAAGGCTAAACGTCACGCGTGACGTCAGACTTAACAATCGGATATTTCAAATGCATACAATGAAAACAGGACTTTGATGCAAGATGAAAAATTATTGCTGAAAAGTCAGAACAGTCACATGTCTTGATCAAACAGCATCAGGTTATTTTATGTTTAAGATAAAACACACATAAAATCTCACAGCATTAGTGTAACATGCAAGCCTATGAACAGTGGAGGAAAACTAATACTGGCTTTTGGGTGATAAATAAATATGGGAAAAAATTGATTCGTGGCCTTTGAGAATCGATTTTGAAACCGCCACGTTTTAAAAAACGATTAATGGAAAAATCGATTTTGCCCAGCCCTAGTCCCAACACTGTGTTACTGTCTGGTAAAGCTGATAAACATTTGAATCACTCTTAACTATCTCAGGGCTCGACATTAAGCCTTTTCATGTGCTTGTCCTTCAGACAAGTAAACCGTCATTCACTTGTCAGAGGAAAAAATGAGCTTGTCCAGAAAGAATAGGATTTTTTTTTTTTTTGTGTGTTGTAAATAATTTATTCTGAAGCAATATTCTCATCAGTGTTCAGTCAGCTTTGACATGTTTAAATCTGCATATTAATGATATTTTAACCTTTATAAAGGGCATTTTCTCCCCTAATCATTTTACATATACTGTATGCTTCATCTTTCATTTTTAATTCTTAAATTTGATCAATAAATTAAATTAGAATAATAATACACTGTAAGGTTGTTACCAATAAAATTTGATAATTTGCACTGAAAAATTACAACTGCATTAAATAATGTTATGAGATTGTTTAAAAAAAAAAAAAATTGAATATACAAATAAGAAATGTTGGAAAGAATGATACTTTTAAAAACGAAACTAAACCACCTGTAGGTGGCGGCAGGTGACCGTCTTAATGAGCGAGTCATTGAGATGCGTTATGGTTCCGCTGTGATCTTTGTTTGGAACTATTTTAGCTGCTGAAATAGAACAAAAACAGTCAATAGTGCGTCTAAAATGTAAGTGACCTAATTTTAATTACTTGTTTATTGAACTGTCATATGAAATTGGTGTCACATTTTCAGTCGTGATGGTATTCAGCACTCTTGGTGGTGTGATGTTGCTAAACTGTATCATATGATATAAATATAAAAACTCCACATTTAGAATTTTTACCGCAGTATGTTAACAGAGTATCTTTGTGTGTGTTTTGCGCTCATTTGTTTCCATTTCTCCTCATGAGGCTGTGAGAGCCTCGACAGCACAACCCTTGCTTTCCCCTTCAAAAAATCCACTTGTCCCGGACAAGCGTTATGTCGAGCCCTGTATCTGCGTGTGTGTAGTGTGTGTGTTACCCTTTGCAGGACGGGCCGGAGGGCATGCTCATGGTTTTCTGCAGGTTAAACTTCCCTCCTGCGATGCTGTCGACAGACTGAGACATACTGATGCTGCGGTTACGGAAAAACTCAAAGCCTCCCGTAGAGCTCTGCTCCTGCACACACACACACACGCACATCTCCAATCATCACATGAGCTTCAACACGAACATCTCAACACCATGCACACACACATCTCCAATCATCACATGAGCTTCAACACGAACATCAACACCATGCACAAACACATCTCCAATCATCACATGAGCTTCAACACGAACATCAACACCATGCACACACACATCTCCAATCATCACATGAGCTTCAACACGAACATCAACACCATGCACAAACACATCTCCAATCATCACATGAGCTTCAACGCGAACATCAACACCATGCACACACACATCTCCAATCATCACATGAGCTTCAACACGAACATCAACACCATGCACACACACATCTCCAATCATCACATGAGCTTCAACACGAACATCAACACCATGCACACACACATCTCCAATCATCACATGAGCTTCAACACGAGCATCTCAACACCATGCACACACACATCTCCAATCATCACATGAGCATCTCAACACCATGCACACACACATCTCCAATCATCACATGAGCTTCAACACGAGCATCTCAACACCATGCACACACACATCTCCAATCATCACACGAGCATCTCAACACCATGCACACACACATCTCCAATCATCACATGAGCATCTCAACACCATGCACACACACATCTCCAATCATCACATTAACATCTCAACACAATGCACACACACACCCCTCCAATCATCACACAAGCATCTCAACACCATGCACACACACACACACACACACACACACACACCTCCAATCATCACATGAGCATCTCAACACCATGCACACACACATCTCCAATCATCACATGAACATCTCAACACAATGCACACACACACCCCTCCAATCATCACACAAGCATCTCAACACCATGCACACACACACACACACACATCTCCAATCATCACATGAGCACCTCAACACCATGCACACACACACATCTCCAATCATCACACAAGCATCTCAACACCATGCGCACACACACACACATCTCCAATCATCACACAAGCATCTCAACACCATGCGCACACACACACACATCTCCAATCATCACACAAGCATCTCAACACCATGCGCACACACACACACATCTCCAATCATCACACAAGCATCTCAACACCATGCGCACACACACACACATCTCCAATCATCACATGAGCACCTCAACACCATGCACACACACATCTCCAATCATCACACAAGCATCTCAACACCATGCGCACACACACACACACATCTCCAATCATCACATGAGGACCTCAACACCATGCACACACACATCTCCAATCATCACATGAGCACCTCAACACCATGCACACACACACCTCCAATCACCACATGAACATCTCAACACAATGCACATACACACCTCCAATCATCACACAAGCATCTCAACACCATGCACACACACACACACACCTCCAATCATCACATGAGGACCTCAACACCATGCACACACACATCTCCAATCATCACACAAGCATCTCAACACCATGCACACACACACACACACACACACACACATCTCCAATCATCACATGAGCACCTCAACACCATGCACACACACATCTCCAATCATCACACAAGCATCTCAACACCATGCGCACACACACACACATCTCCAATCATCACATGAGGACCTCAACACCATGCACACACACACCTCCAATCATCACATGAGCACCTCAACACCATGCACACACACATCTCCAATCACCACATGAACATCTCAACACAATGCACATACACACCTCCAATCATCACACAAGCATCTCAACACCATGCACACACACACACACACACACACCTCCAATCATCACACCATCTGACGTCTGCTCACCTGTGTGGTGGGTGTGCTGGGCGGAGTCTCGCTCTCCCCTGAACCAATGGCCTTGAGGAAGCGGATCATGTGACGACACAGATCCCATTTGCCCTGCTCGAGGGCCGTATTGAAGAGCAGAGTGGCGTGTTGACGGCTCACCGCTGGAACCTCCATATTCTGCATACAAATATCATAAAATAATATGAATAAAATAGGATTATTCGATTAGATGCCCCCCTCTACTATGAAAAAGCTGTTTAAGACTGTTCCATTAGTTCATACAATCAGTGTAAAGGATAAAATATTATATATTATATACATGATTATCAACACAAACCTGAGTGAGAGGTCACATAAACAATCCTATATTTAGACATGAAAATGATCTTTATTCAAGCTTTCTATTTCAGATAAATGCTGTTCTTTTGAACTTTCTATTCATCAGTAAATGTAATGTATGTAAATAACTGTTTTAAACATTGCTAATCATGAGGAATATTGAATGTTTCTTTACATTAATCTGTTTAATTTTATTTATTTATTTATGACATCACAGACCATTTAAAGTGGGTTAAACTACTGAAGATGCAACTACAGATAATGGTGACTTATTTCAAGAGTATTTTATTTAATTTTTTCAGTATTTTCAAAGTATATATCAAGTGTTTTGTTCTTAAATTGTGTGTTTATTTCTAGGTTTAGGCCTCACCTGCAGGATGATCAGGTATGACGCGGCCGTGTCCAGATCCTGCGCCATCAAACACTCCTCGAACAGGTCTTTGGGGTTCCCGACGGCGGCGAACAGGTAGTTCCACAGCGCGTACTCGGTCTTGCGCGCGCAGTGGACGATAGTCTGCAGGAACAGCGGGAACTCTGTGACGAACTTGGCCACGGTGGGCAGCAGCGGGTCTGGGATGGGCTCTCGAGACGTGGCCTCCTCCTCCAGAACCACGTGCACCATGAGCTCCAGCACGTGCGGGAAGTACGGCAGCGCCGCGCACGACTGCGCTAGCATTAGCGCCTGCTCGCCCAGGTTACGCATTAGCAGCTGGCGTAGGATATGATGGAGGTAGATCTGAGATGTTCGTTCCACCGTGCAAAACGGGAAGAGCGTCTCAAGCGGCTCGGAGGACGAGCCCAGGCCGTCGAATAGCATGGTTTCGTTGGAGGCGCCGAGGATTAGCGCGTCCTCGAAGAGCACGGTTAGCGGGTAGATGTTGATGTGGAAGGGTAGCATGATTCTGCGCGACAGGAACGAGTGGGGTTTGCGGTGGTCTCTGGGAAACAGAGGGAGCCACACCTTCATCCCTGCCTCTCCGCACGAGAGCCACAGCGCCTCCATCAGGTGCCGTTTCTTGCGGTTGCTGCGACATGTGGTCCAGACGTTCTCCACACACTGAGCCAGAACCACCGGCGCACAGAACGGCTGACGGAGGGAGACACGTGTTAGTCAAGAGACAGATAACTGACCACCATCACAGATTCACATTCAGGGATATCAACAGCACCGCCCACTTTTTCTGTGATTTTTAAGTCTTTGTTAAAGCCACAAAAAAATCAAAAAAAATAAATGGTAACACTTTACAATAAGGTTCATTAGTTAAGATTAGTTAACTAACAAGAACTAACAATGAGCAATACATTTGGGTTACACTTTATTTTAAGGTGTCATTGTTACAGTGTAATTATACATTTAAGTACCGAGTAATATTAATTAACATGTACTTACTATAGGGTTAGGGTAGGATTAGGGTTAGTTGCATGTAATTATGCATAATTTTCTGTTATTTCTATGGTAAGAACATGTTACATCTGTAACAAGGACACTGTAAAATAAAGTGTTACCTACATTTGTAACAGTATTTATTAATCTTCAATAAATCCAGCCGTTCATTGTTCATGTTAGTTCACAGTGCATTTACTAATGTTATCAAGCACAACCTTTGATTGAATCATTTAACCATCTATGAGGAAAATCACTAACTTTGATTTTAAGCAAAAAAGACTGTGGACAGAAAGACTGTGAACTACAATCCCATGAAGCATTGCACATGACAATCAATGGAGAAACATGAAACTATTGATTTAAAGATGTTGATAATGTATATATTAATGATTTGTGAAGGATCATGTGACACTGAAGACTGGAGTAATGATGCTGAAAATTCAGCTTTGATCACAGGAATAAATTACACTTTACTGTATATTCACATAGAAAACAGCTGATTTACATTGGAATAATATCTCACTGTTTTTACTGTATTTTTGATCAAATAAATGAAGCTTTGGTGAGCAGAAGAGACTTTTGACCGGTAGAGTGTGTATATATGTATATATAAACAATATATTTTACATTTATTGCAAAATATGCATGGATACAGTAGTTTGAGAGCATAGGGAGAATGACTTGGTTATGTAATTTGCATTATCAAGTATATATACGTTTACATATATTTGCAGTGCTTCATGAGAGTTACCGGCACTAAAGTGTTTTTATTTGGTATAAACATGATTATAAAAATAAATAAAAAAGCTGAAATAACAAAAGCATATATCATCGATTAACATCCTCACAGAATGTCTGTCTTAAACAGATAAGTTATTATTAATTATCATTTCCTTATCAAGAAAAAGAATGCGTTCTTTCCTCACAGAACCGAACTCGTGCTCTACTGGATCAGGATAAGGGGCGGGGCATCAGACTCACCAGCATCGTCTGATTGGCTGGCGTGTCCTTCTCTCGTACCTGTGGCCCGGATCGGTCTCTCTGCAGCATGATCAGCTGACCAGCCAAATTCAACAGGATACTCTCAGCCGAACAGGCCTGACACACACACACGGGCCATGAGTACGCATGCAAGAGTGTCTGTGTGTGTGTGAGTATGTGTATGTGAGTGTGTGTGTGTGTGTGTGTGTGTGAGAGAGAGTGTGCGAGAGAGTGTGCATGTGAGCGAGTGTGAGTGTGCATATGCATATGAGAGTGTGCATGAGTGTGTGAGAGGGTACATGAGTGTGCGAGAGAGTGTGCATGAATGTGTGAGAGAGTGTGCATGAGTGCGAGAGAGTGTGCATGAGTGTGTGAGTGTGCGAGAGTGTGCATGAGTGTGTGAGAGGGTGCATGAGTGTGTGAGAGGGTGCATGAGTGTGCGAGAGAGTGCGAGTGTGTGTGTGCGTAAGTGTGTGAGTATGCGTGAGTGTGTGCATGTGACAGTGTGTGTGACTGCGTGAGTGTGTGCGTGAGTGTGTGTGTGTGTGTGTGTGTGTGTGTGTGTGTGTGTGTGTGTGTGAGTGAGTGTGAGTGTGTGCATGTGAGAGTGCGCGTGACTTGTGTGAGCGTGTGCGTGAGTGAGTGAGTGAGTGTGTGTGCATGTGAGTGTGTGCATGTGAGAGTGCGCGTGACTTGTGTGAGCGTGTGCGTGAGTGTGTGTGTGTACCTGCTGCGGGGCTTTGAGTGTGATCCCGGTCTCGGTCCGCACTGACGTGAGAGTCACAGACACCACTAGACCAGGGTGAGGAATATAGCGAGACATCGAGACCTCCTGCAACAGCTCCACACTGGCCGACGGGTTCGGGCTGATGACACACACACGCGGAAACATCAAGACATGTTCATGACAAATACAACAAACATCCATCCATCTTACAAAACACTTGTCGTGTACAAGAAACATAAAATAGTCCAAAAAAAGGCATTCTGGGTCATATCTATGGAGCACCAAAGTGCTTGAAATAACAGAATTAAATATAATTATTCACCCTTTATATTGATTGACATTTTCCATTATTATGACAAAACTCTTTAGGAAAATCAAGGTTTGGAAATAAAGGATTGATCCATTAGGTCATTCAGACTTTAGAAAAAGCTAACTTTTAATAAATATTTTATATAAAAATAAATGCATATAAACCCCCCCCACTAAATTATACATAAATAAATAAATAGCATTTCTAAATGTGTCTTTTCTTATCAGATTATTAGCGTTTTTTTGCTTGTTTTTTTTATTAGTTTGTTTTTTGCAGATGTTTTTCTCTTTTATATATTCATTTAGTAATTTAAATGTAGCACCAGTGAATTTCATGATGACAGGGTTTAATAACAATTGCTTGTTTTTAATGGATTATTACAAAATGAACTAGTCCATTAATTCCAGATGATCTATGTCAGTGTGTGTGTGTGTGTGTGTGTGTGTGTGTGTGTGTGTGTGTGTGTGTGTGTGTGTGTGTGTGTGTGTGTGTCACCTGTCGTGTCGTCTCTCGATGCTGTACAGGCAGATAGAGCAGTCGGCCCGGAACAGAATCACCACGTTACGAAACACGTTCAGCAACAGTGTGTCGGCGTGAAGTTTGGTGACGCTAGCAAACGCGTTATCCAGATTAGCCGAGCGCACGTACAGCCTCAGCTAAAGCCATGAAAACACAAGACAGTCCATCACACACACAGATCAATACTGAGACATCAGAGGAACATTAATGCAAGCGTTCTTGCCTCTTCCTGCCGGTCGATGAAATTATAACACGCAATAACAACAAAGTCGTTCCACCACGCGAGACCGCCCGTCACCGCCATATTCTGCTCCTGAAAACACACATCATTTTACAAAGTTTCCATCACAGGCTTTTACCTTTTAAATGAACACACACTGATGGAGTGACGTTTACCTGTGTGACGTTACCGAACAGTTTCCATTTCCTGGAATATAAAGAATAATGTGCAAATCCACGGCGACCAGCGACGGCCACACACTGACCAGACCAGTCTATCGCTGCAAACTAAACACACAAAGACAGCCAGATTAATCACTCATTTCATGAAAAACTGGATTTTTGGAACCAAATGGAACAGCTAATTAGCATATGACCGCCCACATTTGCATATCTATATCTATAAAGAGCATTAGTGCCCGCCCGCTTTTTTAGCAGCACTGGTTCTGGAATTTTCCCCACTAATTTTTACCCACAAAGGGATTTTAAAAAGTTTTTTTTGAAGAGTTATAAGCCATGAACCGAGGCAAACATCTACGAGGAGAATCATAACATTACAAACTTGTGTGGTTATAAAACATAAAATAAAAAGTGAAACTGTGTCAACTTTCAGTGAGCAAGGGACACTTAAACATTAAAAATTAAGAATTACAAGTATAGAGACCAAGGCATACTATAAAATATATAAAATATTACACATTATTATCAGTGTTGAAAACAGTTCATATTTTTGTGGAAACAGAGATATCTTTGATGAATAGAACGTTTAAAAGAACAGCATTTATTTGAAATATAATCTTTTGTAATATTATAAATGTCTTTATTGTCGTGTCTTTTGATCGTTTTACTGCATTCTTGATGAATAAAAGTATTGGTTTTACTGACCCCAAACTGTTGAATGCTAGTTTATATTGAGAAGTATATATTACACATATAGCCATTAAAATCATATTGCATTGTTGCATGAGGTAACAAATGTATTGTGGTGCACATATTATAGATCATTCAAGGTTTAAACAGTTTAAAATAGCCTTAAAAGTATAAAATAGCAAAAAGTGTTGAGAATATGTGTGGCGGTTCTTACCCTGATGGGCCAGTTGGTCTCTAGATATGTGCTGTGAATCTGCAGGATTCAGAGGAACAGAAGCATATTTCAGAGTCTGAGATGAACGATCTAGAGCGTGTGATGGAGCTCGGAGTGTGTGATGATGTACCTGAACCACCTGCCAGTGCTTGTGTCCCAGTAAAGTGCTGAGCCCCTGAGAGAGAGGCGTGGAGAGCGAGGGCCGGTGCAGAGGAGTCCCAGTGTCCCGAGACGAGCTCTTATCCGGCCCGCTGTGAGCCTGAGTCGGGTCTCCACATGTCAGATACAGACGGTCCTCTCCCTGCAGCAGCACCTGCTCCTGGTTACTCTGATCACACACACACACACACACGACCATCAATACTGCATTTACACTCTTACATCTCATCATCACTGTTACATGTGCATAAACACCAAAAACACTCATGCAATACATTTTTCCCCCCATTAAATTTAGCCTCTTATAATGTGGTTATAATAATCTGATAAGAATTTAACAACTTCTACATCAAAACACTGATTTTCCTATTCATTTAGATCATTTTCTCTTAAATGTTTGTTATCGTTACATGAGATTGTAACTCCATTATGTCTTTCTCAAAACATAATGGAGCATTTAAAGTGTGTCTGATTATAATGAAATGTCATGCCAGGTAATGCACAGCTTAAAATGCTGCAAAACATGAACAGAAAATGAAAAGATGTTACAATACATGTTCTCATTTTTAACATTAGAAAATACATTAGATAAAATGACCTAAAATGAGCAATATATATTTTTTATAAAAAAATATATCTTTGTTAAATTCTAGCAAATACAATTGCTAACTTTTAGTTCATGTTAGTTCACAGTGCATCAACTAATGTTAATAGATACGTTTGATTTCAAAAGTTGTATTTGTTAACATCAGTTAATGAACTGTGAACTAACATGAACTAACAAACAATGAACAGCTGGATTTTTATTAACTAACATTAACAAAGATTATAAATACTGTAACTAATGTATTGCTCATTGTTAGTTCATGTTAGTGTATACATTAAAAAAATGTAAAAATAAATAAATAATGAACCTTATTGTAAAGTGTTACCAAATAATCTAAAACTACATCTGGACACATTAAAAATCTTTTCATACGAGTCACCTTAAGAGTCCATGAGGAGCTGAAACACATCAGACTCATTTAATCCTGAACTCTAATCACACATGCAGATGCGTCTGTGTTCATGAGCAGTCAAAACCACTGTAACAGTGAGGCATTAAACCAGTGACAGTGATGGATGTGTGTGTGTGTGTGTGTGTGTGTGTGTGTGTCTCTCACCGTGCACGGGTTGACTGTCAGCGCGCTCTTAATGAACTGAAACTGCAGAATGCCGGCTTGCTGGAGCTTCTCGTCTCCTTCAGCTTCCACAGGAGTCGAGTCTGAGCTGCTGATCACCCACAGGTGGTACCCCTCCACACCCCAACTCTGAACACACACACACACACACACACACACACACACACACAATCACTCGATGAACACACTGATCCGGTGAAGTGTGTGTCGTCACAGTGTGAATCGGCCTTTACATCGCATTCAAGCTATACATTACATCGTGACTCATTAGAACCTATAACCTTCTTTAACAAGTAAAAGTCCCTCAGTATAATTATACAAACGTCCTTTGTCCAGACATAATTTATCGTAAGAATCATGTGTATCAAATATGATCATCAAGCTTTTGAGGAAGGTTTATTTGTAAATCTGACAATCATTGTATTGCACTGCATTATATGTTTTAAAACTACAGAGCTTTGATCATAGAACTATAGACATTAATATCTATAGCATTCAAGCTATACATTGGATCAGCTCATATAGGCCGTTGATGATGTGCACTAAAACTAAAAACATTATCATTACTTGAAATAAAAATAAAAAAAACAACTAATTATTTCAGCTATAATTAAATGTATAATAATTATAATACAATAAATATTTATATAATACTCAGCTATATGAATGGTGTTATGATAGTTATGAATGTTGTTATGATATGAATGTTATGATGTGAATGGTGTTTTGATGGTTATGAATGGTGTTATGATGGTTATTGATGGTTATGAATGGTGTTATGATGGTTATTGATGGTTATGAATGGTGTTATGATGGTTATTGATGGTTATGAATGGTGTTTTGATGGTTATGAATGGTGTTTTGATGGTTATGAATGGTGTTATGATGGTTATGAATGTGTTATGATGGTTATGAATGGTGTTATGATGGTTATGAATGGTGTTATGATGGTTATTGATGGTTATGAATGGTGTTATGATGGTTATGAATGGTGTTTTGATGGTTATGAATGGTGTTTTGATGGTTATGAATGGTGTTATGATGGTTATGAATGGTGTTTTGATGGTTATGAATGGTGTTTTGATGGTTATGAATGGTATTTTGATGGTTATGAATGGTGTTATGATGTTATGACGGTATGAATGGTGTTTTGATGGTTATGAATGGTGTTATGATGGTTATGAATGGTGTTTTGATGGTTATGAATGGTGTTTTGATGGTTATGAATGGTGTTATGATGGTTATGAATGGTGTTATGATGGTTATGAATGGTGTTTTGATGGTTATGAATGGTGTTATAATGGTTATGAATGGTGTTATGATGGTTATGAATGGTGTTATGATGGTTATGAATGGTGTTTTGATGGTTATGAATGGTGTTTTGATGTTTATGAATGGTGTTATGATGTTATGATGATTATGAATGGTGTTATGATGGTTATGAATGGTGTTATGATGTTTATGAATGTTGTTATGATGGTTATGAATGTTGTTATGATGGTTATGAATGGTGTTATGATGATTATGAATGGTGTTATGATGATTATGAATGGTGTTTTGATGTTTATGAATGGTGTTATGATGTTATGATGATTATGAATGGTGTTATGATGGTTATGAATGGTGTTATGATGTTTATGAATGTTGTTATGATGGTTATGAATGTTGTTATGATGGTTATGAATGTTGTTATGATGGTTATGAATGTTGTTATGATGATTATGAATGGTGTTTTGATGGTTATGAATGGTGTTTTGATGGTTATGAATGGTGTTATAATGGTTATGAATGGTGTTATGATGTTATGATGATTATGAATGGTGTTATGATGGTTATGAATGGTGTTATGATGTTTATGAATGTTGTTATGATGGTTATGAATGTTGTTATGATGGTTATGAATGTTGTTATGATGATTATGAATGGTGTTATGATGATTATGAATGGTGTTATGATGTTTATGAATGTTGTTATGATGGTTATGAATGTTGTTATGATGGTTATGAATGGTGTTTTGATGGTTATGAATGGTGTTTTGATGTTTATGAATGGTGTTATGATGTTATGATGATTATGAATGGTGTTATGATGGTTATGAATGGTGTTATGATGTTTATGAATGTTGTTATGATGGTTATGAATGTTGTTATGATGGTTATGAATGTTGTTATGATGATTATGAATGGTGTTATGATGGCTATGAATGGTGTTATGATGGTTATGAATGGAGTTATGATGTTATGAAAGAGCATGTTTCCACACTCACCATAGAGCTGATCTTCAGAGGATCTTTCTTCGTGCCGTCTGAGCGATAACTGCAGCAGGAAAAACAACAACACTTTAAAATGAGCTTCCATTAGTTAACTTCATTACTGCACATGAACTAATAATGACAAATACTTCCACAGCATGGACGAACAAACATGAACTAACAATGCAGTATTATTATTATTAACTAAGATTAATAAAGATTAATAAATACTGTAACAAATGTATTGCTTATTGTTAGCATTGTTATTGTTAGGATTAACAATTTTTAATCGCATAATTTGTTTAATGTAAACACTTATCGGGATGTTTTGTTATACATGTCAATTGTGTTGTTTGTCAAGCAATTAATAAAAAAAAATCTGACATTAAACCCTTATTGTAAAATGTAACCAGAAACAAAAGTCGAAATGCAAAACTCAATCCGTGAATATTCTGGTTACGGCGTCTCATCTCGCCTACTTACACTACGCCCTAAAAGTGTGTACTCTTTTTGTGTAGCAGAACAGAGGACAAGCTTTGGGACAAAATATCACGTTATGAAATAGCGTCTTTAACGGTTGCTCTCTGTCGCTTAGTTACACGCATCCTGCCACGTAAACTGGCCTGTCAATCATCTTGTCAAGGATAAAATCCTCCACTTTTAATGTCCTCCTTTATCGGAGAGAAAGTGGCGGGTCTTTCATGACGAGACTCATATTCATCTTCGTCCAAAGCGCAATGGATCATGGGTAATATTAGCGATTATAGTGAGCACGGATCCGCACTTCGAGAATTCACCGGGAATAGTAGATCACCCGGGGACTTCCGGCATACTCTTCAACATACTATGCTTTGGGACACACTTATTCTAATCTCACACACAGTTTAGGATGGATAGTGTGAACATTGAGACGCAGGGACAGTGATAAAGTCATGTGACTCACGCGAAGTCCTCTCCGAGTGTGCAGATGAGATGAGCCCCGAACACACTCCACAGGGACAGGCCCCCACAGTCCCACGTCACCATGGCAACGCTGCAGTCGGGGGACCAGCGGATCATCTTCACAGGGCCCGTCTTATTCCACACATCTGGGACGAGAGAGAGAGAGAGAGAGAGAGAGAGAGAGAGGAGTGTTTAAACCAGCGTCACACACACTAAACCAGAGGAGATGTCTCCAGAACACAGGGAAATGAGGAGCAGCAGATGGAAAGTAAACTGGAACGGGAGTATTATTTTTTTTCACTAGTTAATGCAGACAGAATATGCAATTAGACAAGGCAAGGCAAGGCAAGGCAAGTTTATTTATATAGCACATTTCATACACAATGGCAATTCAAAGTGCTTTACATAGAAGAAATTAAAATAATAAAAAGAAATAAGAATAATTAAAACAGTTTAGAAAAATAAAAAAATAAAATACAGTACAAACAGTCGGACGAACATTGGCACAGTGCTCATTCAGTAAATGCATAGTTAAACAGATGTGTTTTGAGTCTGGATTTGAATGTGACTACAGTAGGAGCACATCTGATCTCTTCTGGAAGCTGGTTCCAGCTGCGGCTGGCATAATAGCTAAAAGCAGACTCACCATGCTTAGAGTGAACCCTTGGTATTTCAAGCTGATATGATCCTAATGATCTGAGTGATCTGTTGGGTTTATATTCAGTGAGCATATCTGCAATGTATTGAGGTCCTAGGCCATTGAATGATTTATATACCAGTAATAATACTTTAAAATCAATCCTAAGTTTAACTGGGAGCCAGTGTAAAGACCTGAGGACTGGTGTGATATGTTCATATTTTCTGGTTCTGCTCAGAATCCTAGCGGCAGCGTTCTGTATGAGCTGCAACTGTCTGATGGTCTTTTTGGGAAGGCCAGTGAGGAGTCCATTACAATAATCCACCCTGCTGGTGATGAAAGCATGCACAAGTTTCTCTAAGTCTTGTCTGGAAACAAAGCATCTAATTCTTGCAATATTTTTCAGATGATAGTATGCTGATTTAGTTATTGCTTTGACATGACTACTGAAACTAAGCTCTGACTCTAGTGTCACTCCAAGATTCCTGACTTGATTTTTGGTTGTTTGACCCCTAGAGTGAAGGTATGCGTTCACCTTGAGAACTTCATCTTTGTTTCCAAACGCAATGACTTCAGTTTTGTCTTTGTTTAACTGAAGAAAGTTTTGACACATCCAACTGTTGACTTCATCAATGCATCGGCACAGGGAGTCAATGGGGCTATAATCGTTGGGCGATAGGGCTAAGTAGAGCTGTGTGTCGTCTGCATAGCTGTGGTAAGCAATTTGGTTATTTCTCATTATTTGGCTCATTGGGAGCATATACAGGTTGAACAGGAGTGGCGCAAGAATTGAGCCTTGAGGGACTCCGCATGTCATGGATGTCCACTCAGACTTATGGTCTCCTATACTCACATAATAACCTCTCCCATCTAAGTATGACCTGAACCATTTTAGGACTATCCCAGAAAGCCCCACCCAGTTTTCCAGCCTGTCCAGAAGTATGTTGTGATCGACAGTGTCAAATGCAGCACTGAGGTCGAGTAGTACCAGCACTGATAATTTGCCTGAGTCAGTATTTAAGCGAATATCGTTTATTATCTTTATGAGCGCTGTCTCTGTGCTGTGGTGCGGTCGGAAACCAGATTGAAAATTGTCAAAGTATCCATTCGAGCATAAGAATTTGTTCAGCTGATTGAAGACAACTTTTTCAATGATCTTACCTATGAAAGGAAGATTTGAGATTGGTCTATAGTTGCTTAATATGGTCTTATCCAGATTGCTCTTTTTCAGGAGGGGCTTGACAACTGCAGTTTTTAGGGAGTTTGGAAAACTCCCAGAGAGAAGTGAAGCATTTACCACTTCTAGAAGATCTGCTTCTAAACTGTTTAACACACTTTTGAAAAAAGATGTGGGAAGTGTGTCAAGAGCGCAGGTTGATGTTTTAAGGTGCTGTACGGTTTCTTCCAAAATTTTGCCATCAATTTCTTTGAAATCAGACAAAGTAACTACTTTCTCAGGTGGTTTGATCTGTCTGACCCCAGCGCAACTCAAGGATGTGCTGATCACCTTTCTGATATTATTGATTTTGTCAGAGAAGAAGGAAGCAAACTCACTGCACTTGCTGTCTGAGAGCATTTCACTGGGAATCTGGCTTGGGGGGTTTGTCAGTCTCTCTACAGTAGCAAAAAGAGTGCGTGTGTTGTTTAAATTACTGTTTATAATATTTGAGAAGAAAGTCTGTCTAGCTTTGCCTAGTTCCATATTGAAAGCATGAAGGCTGTCTTTGTAGATGTTATAATGGACTACAAGTTTTGTCTTCCGCCACATGCGCTCTGCTTTTCTGCATTGTCTTTTCATATTTTGCACTGCTGTTGAGTTTCTCCAAGGTGCCTTTTGTCTGCCACTCTTCTTCCTGACTTTCACAGGAGCAATATCATCAATTACACCTTTAACTTTTGAGTTAAAAGAATCAAGGAGAAAATCAACAGAGTCAGCAGATATGCTTGGTGTTAAAGATATAGCCTTCATAAATAGTACACTAGTGTTCTCATTTAAGCATCTCTTCTTGACAGACACAGATCTGGCTTCAGTGGCAGGAGAGATCAATATATCAAAGAAAATACAGAAATGATCAGACAGTGCTACATCCTTAATAACAATCGATGAAATGTTTAGACCCTTACTGATAAGTAAATCTAAAGTGTGTCCACGATTGTGTGTGGGTCCATGTACATGCTGAGTCAGATCAAAAGTTTTTAAAACAGTTTTGATTTCTTTTGCCATATTATTTTCTGCATTATCTATATGGATGTTAAAATCTCCAGCAATGGCAAAACAGTCAAACTCTGAGGTAATTGTTGATAACAGTTCTGTAAAGTCCTCAGCAAAGGCTGGAGAGTATTTTGGAGGCCTGTAAATAATGAAAAGTAAAATGCGTGGAGCACCTTTTAACACAATACCCAGATATTCGAAAGACAAGTAATTCCCAAATGATATTTGCTTACATTGATAGATATCTTTAAAAAGAGCAGCTAGACCCCCACCTCTCTTAACAGCTCTGCAGACACTCATAAAAGTAAAGTTAGGAGGGGCTGCTTCATTGAGGATTGTTGCACTGCAGCTGGCTTCTAGCCAGGTTTCATTTAGAAGCATAAAATCCAGGTTGTTTGTGGTTATTAAGTCGTTGACTAGAAGTGATTTATTTTTAAGTGAGCGAATGTTTAAAAGAGCTAACTTAACAGACTTACTTTTCCCCACAGCAATATTAGTTTGACGTGTAATAGGCACCAGATTAGTTGGGTTTGCTGTACGGCTATTGAAGGCCTTAGACTTTCTATCATGTAATAGAACAGCAATAGAGAAAGATACAGGCACACTGGGTTCCCGCTTGTTTTGTAAACATTTGAGAAAGTTACTGTTATCAAAACGGGGACCCGACACATATCACTGAGAGCTTTGAGCAGTTGTTTTTGGTTCACCTCGAGCAGAAGGAGGAGGGTGTGGGCCCTGGCGTTGTGGCAGAGGCCGAAGAGCTCTCACAGGAGGAGGGGGAGGGCGAGCTGGGCCCGCAGGCTTTGGTGGTAGTGGTGCCTGTCTTTTTTTAGTTGGTATCTGGGGGCTTGCAGCAAAAGAGTGGGATAGTCTGGTTCCAGCATGCACCAGTTCTTCCATTCTCTGTGAGAAGCACAGTAGTGGCGTTGCAGGGGAGAGGGAGAGAGTGTCTGGTGAAAGGGGCTGTTGCTCTGGTGTTATAGGAGGCTGTAATATGCTGTCCTGGCTTCCCTGGCTGTTTTCCAGGAAGTCGTCCTTGGGTGCTGAATCTTCAAGCAGTTCTGATATGGCTATCTGTGGTGAGCTCTGTGTGCAGGGCTCAGCTGAGATTGTGTCCGTGAGCAGAGGTTGTTGTGGCGGAGTGGTGTTATCATGTCCATTTTGCTGCTGAAGTGAAGTCCCGTGGTCATTCATACTGTGTCCAGGTGTGTGTGTGCCGTTCAGATTGAGTGGATTGGCACAAACCGCAGAAGGATGATTTAGGGAGAAGTAGATATTGTCCTTTAACACTCTTGAACCAAGTTTGTTTGGGTGATGGCCATCCCGATGAAACAGTTGTCGTTGACTCCAGAAAAGATTGAAATTGTCAATGAAGTTTACTGCTTTTATATTGCAGGTTTTTTGCAGCCATGTATTTAGCCCAAGCAACCGTGAAAACCTGTTTGTTCCTCTTGCTGGTAGTGGTCCACTGATGAATGTTTGAACTTTCAGTCTTTTAAGTGTTTCAAAAAGTTTATTGAAATCCTTCTTAAGGAGTTCTGACTGCTCTTTATGAATATCATTCTTCCCCACATGTATGATGAGTCGATTAGCAGTCTTATGTTTCATCAGAATGTTCTGAAGTTCCCTGTTTATATCAGAAGTTGTTGCTTGTGGAAGGCAGCACGTAGTTGTATCCCTGGTGCTAATGTTTCTGATTATGGAGTCCCCCACTATCAGAGTCCTGGGCTCGGCTGTGCTCTGAGCTGAGTGCCGCTGTCTGCTCGACCTTGAGCGCCAGTTAGCATCAGTGTTAGCTACTGGCCTATTCAGTCTGTGTTCGATCACATTCATCACATTTGTGGATTCCTCATTTACATTCATTAGTACTTCAAATCTGTTCTCAAGATGTATAGGCAGTGGTAGCAGACCAGTGTTTGCAATCCTAGTCAGAGCTGTATCTGGGGTAGAGGATGCTACTGCGGTAATATGTGATGCTCGTGACAATCTGATGTCTCGAGTGCCTTTGGGTTTAGCTCCCTGTTTGTGCCATCGATTAGTAAGTCGATCGGCTTGTTTCTCTACCTGTCGAGGAGTACTAGTTTCATGGGACTCACCGGTATGCTGAGGGTGTCCATGACGAAGCTCTGTTGTGTGCTCCGTCTGGTTTGGTGGTCCCGTAAGTAACTTTGTTTCTAGAACTGCAATCCTTTGTAAAAGTCTGTGGCAGTTGGTGCAGCAAGTAGATTCCAGAAGAGGCATTTTCTCTCTTATCCTTGTAGGCAGTTGTGTTTTCCTTTCCCGGTATGTAAGCTGGTCGGGTAAAAGAATTCTCAGTTTTTGTAGTAATCCAAACTTTGTCGTATGAGCACTGTGCTGATTTGCTGAAGTTAAAATTAGGTGATAAAAGGAAATAAAATAAAGGAAATAAAATATAGAAAAAATAGGAGATAAAATGTAAAAGCGATAGAGCAAAACGCGGAGCAGTAAGCAAGAGCGTCCGAACAGTAGCTGAGCAGGAAGTAGTGAAACGTAGTGACAATCTGAAAGCAAACCAACAACAAAAATACTAGGACTGAGAAACGATTAATCAGGATTAAATCGCATCCAAAATAAAAGTTTACATAATATATATATATGTGTGTGTGTGTGTGTGTACTGTGTATAATTTTGTAAATACACACACATGCATGTATATATCTAAGAAATATTTGCATGTATATATAAATACAGTAGTCAACATTTGAAGTGGATCAAAAAAAGTTGATCAGAGTTGTCCTAAGACAAGAACGGGTATTGTTCAAAACTCATGTATAACTTTGATGAAAGGCTTTGATCCACTTCAGATGTTGACTACAGTATTTATACATAATATATATTATATATAAATATTTTATATGTAAATAACAAATTTTTCTTAAATATATACATGTGTGTGTATTTATATATACACACAATAATTATACATAATTATATATTATGCAACCAGGGCCTGAATTTCGTTTTGGAAAATGGGGGGGAAATCCCCCCTTAGGTGATTCTTATGGGGGGGAATTTTTTTATTTGAGGGGGGAGTTTAGACTTTTTTTTTTTTAATTACATTTATCTCGCCTAAATGTATACTCACTCATCGCATTTTTACAATGGGGTAATTTTGTTCTTAAGAATTTACACAACACAAGGAAGCTTGATTTCAATCTTTGAATTAAATTGAAAAAAGTAGCACAAATAAATACAATAGAATAAAGATACCAATAAAGAGAAATAAAGAGATTTTTTTTTTTGCTTAGGTCTAACACTAGTATTCAGAAATACTACAGAGACTGAATAAAGTAATCAAATGAAAAATAACACTGGGTAGTATTTTAGTCCTGACTAAATTAAATACATAGGCTATTAATCCTGATTCCTTAAAATGAAAGTTATGTTTTGTTGTTTTGACAACCAAATTAATGACAGACACATATGGCTGCTGTCCCTTTAAGAGCTAGTGCATGGATCCTGTTTTCATTATACGGTCACGTGCGATTTATGCTTATTTAAGACATAACCGACTGTGTTTAGAGGATACTCACCAAGACCGAAATTGACATAATTTCCGCATGTTTTTGACTGTTAAAGCGATATAATCCACGAAAAATAACTTGTGTTACCCGCGAGCTGTGTGTGAGGCGGCTTTACTCTATGTATGTGTGCAAAAAAAACAAAACAAAAAAAGGAATCTCTCAGACAGCGCGCAAGTAGCCTACCAAAGAGTTTAAAATCACGTGAATGTTTAAACTGGTAAGACTTAAAAAGACGTGCAAATGGTAAACTTTAGTTACTCATGATGCAATGCTGGCCCGATTATGCAAGTGACAATTCCGTCTATCCCGACTCCCGAAACGCGAGAGTGTATTATCGCCGCCTGCAGCGCGTTTAACGATTACCTTGTGCAACCCATTTTGAGAGACGAGAGATAGAAGACGCTGCACCGCTGAATCACTCATGCTGTTTGTGAAATTGCGTCTCGCAGACAGATTTAAAATTTGATTTTATAATCTGTGTGGATTAATTTAATAATACAACCTACATGCTAAAGTGAATCAATGTTTGCGGGAATTTCCCGCATTATAAGTGGGAGACCTGCGGGAATGATTAAAATTATGCGCAATACCCGCAATCCCGCGCCGAAATTCAAGCCCTGCTGCGATTAATCACTGCCCAGCCCTAAAAAATAAATTTAAAGAAAAAAATCTGTGTAAAACATGTAAGTGTAGTTTGCTTGTACTGTAATGTTACCGAATGCATAAAAAAAGTAAAGTGTAAAACAAGCGACAGTTTGATTGTACTGTGTTGTACTGTGTGATTGTACTAGCAAATTATTGTTTGTTTATAATTTAACAGCTATTTTCATGGCAAGTAAATTATGAAAAGAATTAATTTTCAATAAAAAATAAATAAAAATAAATCAGTAACACTTTGCAACAAAGTTTCATTAGTAGCATTAGTTAATTACATTAGTTAACATGAACTAAATAAATGCTGTAAAAGTATTTTAACTATTAATTATTTAATAGTTAATGTTACTTTCAACATTTATTAATACTTTAAAATCAAACATTGCATCTTGAAAAAAGCTAAAAATGTAATCTGGCCTCATTCAAATCTTCATAAGAATAAACAAGAATACATTTTTTTTTAAGTTAAAATAATCTGAAATTTGATTAAAAATCCTAAACTATAGCTGGGAAAATCAGTTTGAGCCTCGACGTCTTGCCTATTGGATCAACAAACAGCATTAGCTGGAATCGGACTAAGTGACTTCCTGTTGTTACAGTGGTTTATCTCAGTTAATCAGGAAACTAACTTGACAAACTGACACTTCTGAGGAAATCTAGTCAGTGATTTGAGGGTTTGATGATGTGATTCCCAAAGTCAAGTCCCGGTGATGTCATCGTCCAGCTCAGTTCAGTTCTCATATAATGGTGTCAATGCAGGCAGATCAATAATATTGTTGGATATTAAATTAAATGTCCCTAACTAGTCAAAGTCGACAAAGGCAAACACACACACACACACACACACACACACACACACACACACACACAGGAGCCACCAGGGGGCGTCAGTGGATCACTTGATCAGAGAGGATTGTGGGTCTGAGGTTAAATAAAAGGATCATCCTCCATCTGTGGTTTGACTCAAGCGGTGCTGAATCCTGTGGTTTCACTGCAGTTTAACAGGAGTGTGTGAGGAGCGTCTCACCTGGGTAGTGTTTAGGGGTTAACTCGAGTTTAACAGGAGTGTGTGAGGAGTGTCTCACCTGGGTAGTGTTTAGGGGTTAACTCGAGTTTAACAGGAGTGTGTAGAGGAGCGTCTCACCTGGGTAGTGTTTAGGGGTTAACTCGAGTTTAACAGGAGTGTGTAGAGGAGTGTCTCACCTGGGTAGTGTTTAGGGGTTAACTCGAGTTTAACAGGAGTGTGTAGAGGAGTGTCTCACCTGGGTAGTGTTTAGGGGTTAACTCGAGTTTAACAGGAGTGTGTGAGGAGTGTCTCACCTGGGTAGTGTTTAGGGGTTAACTCGAGTTTAACAGGAGTGTGTAGAGGAGTGTCTCACCTGGGTAGTGTTTAGGGGTTAACTCGAGTTTAACAGGAGTGTGTGAGGAGTGTCTCACCTGGGTAGTGTTTAGGGGTTAACTCGAGTTTAACAGGAGTGTGTAGAGGAGCTTCTCACCTGGGTAGTGTTTAGGGGTTAACTCGAGTTTAACAGGAGTGTGTAGAGGAGCGTCTCACCTGGGTAGTGTTTAGGGGTTAACTCGAGTTTAACAGGAGTGTGTGAGGAACGTCTCACCTGGGTAGTGTTTAGGGGTTAACTCGAGTTTAACAGGAGTGTGTGAGGAGTGTCTCACCTGGGTAGTGTTTAGGGGTTAACTCGAGTTTAACAGGAGTGTGTAGAGGAGTGTCTCACCTGGGTAGTGTTTAGGGGTTAACTCGAGTTTAACAGGAGTGTGTAGAGGAGCTTCTCACCTGGGTAGTGTTTAGGGGTTAACTCGAGTTTAACAGGAGTGTGTAGAGGAGCGTCTCACCTGGGTAGTGTTTAGGGGTTAACTCGAGTTTAACAGGAGTGTGTGAGGAACGTCTCACCTGGGTAGTGTTTAGGGGTTAACTCGAGTTTAACAGGAGTGTGTGAGGAGTGTCTCACCTGGGTAGTGTTTAGGGGTTAACTCGAGTTTAACAGGAGTGTGTAGAGGAGTGTCTCACCTGGGTAGTGTTTAGGGGTTAACTCGAGTTTAACAGGAGTGTGTGAGGAGTGTCTCACCTGGGTAGTGTTTAGGGGTTAACTCGAGTTTAACAGGAGTGTGTAGAGGAGTGTCTCACCTGGGTAGTGTTTAGGGGTTAACTCGAGTTTAACAGGAGTGTGTAGAGGAGCGTCTCACCTGGGTAGTGTTTAGGGGTTAACTCGAGTTTAACAGGAGTGTGTAGAGGAGTGTCTCACCTGGGTAGTGTTTAGGGGTTAACTCGAGTTTAACAGGAGTGTGTAGAGGAGCGTCTCACCTGGGTAGTGTTTAGGGGTTAACTCGAGTTTATGAGAGAGCTGCATGGATCCTGTAGAGCTGTCAATCATGTAGACCAACACTGAACCACTGCAACACACACAATAAACATGATCACACACACTCTTCTGGTGATTTGAGATGATATCACTCACAAAAAGAGCAATTTCTATCTGATGAAATAAATCTAGACTGAGAATAACTACTAAACTATTACTACAGATACAAAAGTTTGAGGTCAGTGAGATTTCTTTTAAAGACATTTATAATGTTACAAAAGATTATATTAAAAGAATCCTGAAAAATTAAATGTATCATGGTTTCCACAAAAATATACAACTTTTTTCAACGTTTATAACAATCAGAAAATTTTCAAATCATCATATCAGAATGATTTGTGAAGGATCATGTGACACTGAAGACTGGAGTAATGATGCTTTGATCACAGGAATAAATGACACTTTACTGTATATTCATATAGAAAACAGCTGATTTACATTGGAATAATATTTCACTGTTTTTACTGTATTTGTGATCAAATAAATGAGCAAAACATAAAAAAAAAATCTTCCAGACCCCAAACCTTTGAACACTAGTTTTAATCCTCTGATATCTCTAGATTGAACAGGGAAACAACAGCCACATGTCTGATATAAATATAACATTGTAACATGACTCTCTCTCTCACACTCATACTCACACAACACAAATCACACATCACACACAGGACAACTCTCTCTCTCACTCTCTCTCTCTTTCTCTCTCTCTCTCTCTCCACACCTGATACACACACAAACACAGACAGGACAACACACACACTCACTCTCTCTCTCTCTCTCTCTCTCTCTCTCTCTCTCTCTCACACACACACTCATACTCACACAACACACCTGATATACACACACACACAGGACATCTCTTTCTCTTTCTCTCTCTCTCCACACCTGATACACACACAAACACAGACAGGACAACACACACACTCTCTCTCTCTCTCTCACACTCATACTCACACAACACCAATGATACACACACACACACACACTCTCACACACAAACACAGACAGACAGACAGGACAACACGACAGACACACACACACACACACACACACACACACAAAGACAGACAGACAGACAGACAGACAGACAGGACAACACAACACAACACAACACAACACACACACACTCTCACACATACACACACACACACACACACACATCACACCTGATACACACACACACACACACACACACTCTCACACACACTCTCACACACACTCTCACACACACTCTCACACACACTCTCACACACAAAGACAGACAGACAGACAGGACAACACAACACAACACAACACAACACAACACAACACAGACACATCACACCTGATACACACACTCTCACACACAAACACAGACAGACAGACAGACAGACAGACAGACAGGACAACACAACACAACACAACAACACACACTCTCACACAGACACACACACAGACACATCACACCTGATACACACACACAAACACAGACAGACAGACAGGACAACACGCACACACACACTCTCACAGACACAATCAGACACAAACACAGACAGACATAACACCACAACACACACACACACACACACTCTCACACACAGGCAGATCACACCTGATACACACAATCACAGACAGACAGACAACACAACACACGCACGCACACACGCGCACACACGCGCACACACGCACACACACGCACACACACGCACACACACGCACACACACGCACACACACGCACACACACGCACACACACGCACACACACGCACGCACACACGCACACACACACGCGCACACACGCACACAGATAAATCACTCACTCACTACAAATAACAAAGACCGCACCTGAGACACACATTCACACACAACACTAATGACACGGATCACACCTGATACACACACACACACACACAAATGACACACACATACACACCTTGCGCAGCCGAAGGCCATTAGTCTGTATTTGTTGTTGACGGCGACACATGTGCCATCAGAGACATCAGCGGCCCAAACGCCCTGCAGCTGCTGCAGAGAAACACACACACACACACACAACATTAGTACATGAACACAAACACATCAAGCCAGTGTCTTTCTGAAAATCATAACGCAATCTAAACATGTCACATTCTCAGACATGAGCGTGAACAGTCTTCTGTGATCAGGTTTGTCCTTCAGATTAACTACTGTCATGCTGGAGCGTGCTGTGCGAGTGTGTGTGTGAGTGTGTATATACATCCTGAGAATCATCTTTGAAGAGTTCAAGTTAAAGTAGGATAATCTGAACACACAGTATCAGTTACTCATAGCATGTGTTTAAATGAACTGAGTGTTTGTGAAACTCACGTCTGTGGCGAGTCTGTTTGCAGTTGGTGTGATGAATCCAAGTCTCCCGTCATCAAACACGACAGCAAACCCGTCCAGCGTGGAGCAATACTCCATATCCCGAATGTACACGCCCTCCAGGTCCAAACACGGCCCTCCTACACACACACACACACACACGAGTGTCATTATTCAGATCAGATAAACACACGTTCACTGGTCAGGATCATCACGGGTCATACAGTATATAAAGAGTGTTACACTCTACAATAAGGTCTCATTAGTATTAATACATTAACTAATATTGCATAACTAAAATATTATAACAGGCTTTATTTTCTTTATGCAAACATTTTATGTCTTGGTACTTTCTTGTAATATTGTGGTGTAATAAGACCTCGGCCCAGCTTCATAAACGGCCACTAAGTTACTAACTAGCTAGTCGGCTAACTAACTGACCACTAACTAGCCCAACTAGCAGTTAGTTAGCGCTAATCAGTCTTATTTTCATATTCAAATTCGACCGATCGATCTTTTTATTAGATGACTAACTCGTAAGATTAGCCTCAGCAGTTTATGCTACTGGCCACTGGGATTTATTATTGGTAATGAAGTTTAATGTCAGATTTTTTTATTAATTTGCTGGACAAACAACACAATTGCCTTGTATAACAAAACATCCCGATAAATGACCACCACTCACAAATACAGTGTTTACATTAAAAAACCAAACTTAAATGGTAACCCTAACTTAACAAAAATGTCCCCTTAACATTAAGCAATACATTTGTTACAGTATTAATCTAAAAATACTGCATTGTTATTTCATGTGTCCGTCAGAGATAAACACAGGGGAACGGCCTGGATTGGATCTGAACACGTTCATTGGTCATACAGTATATAGAGTGTCTGAGGTGTGTGTTTGTGTGACCTCTGGAGTGTATATATACAGTGTGAGGTGTGTGTGTGTGTGTGTGTGTGTGTGTGACCTCTGGAGTGTATATATACAGTGTGAGGTGTGTGTGTGTGTGTGTGTGTGTGTGTTACCTCTGGAGTGTATATATAGTGTGTATATAGAGTGTGTGAGGTCTGTGTGTGTGTGTGTGTGTGTGTGTGACCTCTGGAGTGTGTATATAGAGTGTGTGAGGTGTTTGACCTTTGGAGTGTGTATATAGAGTGTGTGAGGTGTGTGTGAGACCTCTGGAGTGTGTATATAGAGTGTGTGAGGTGTGTGTGAGACCTGTGGAGTGTGTATATAGAGTGTGTGAGGTGTGTGTGTGACCTCTGGAGTGTATATATAGAGTATGTATATAAAGTGTCTGCGGTGTGTGTGTGTGTGTGTGTGTGAGACCTCTGGAGTGTATATATAGAGTGTGTATATAGAGTGTGTGAGGTGTGTGTGTGTGTGTGTGTGTGTGTGTGTGTGTGTGTGTGTGTGTGTGAGACCTCTGGAGTGTATATATAGAGTGTGTATATAGAGTGTGTGAGGTGTGTGTGTGTGTGTGTGTGTGTGTGTGTGTGTGTGTGTGTGACCTTTGGAGCGTATATAGAGTGTGTATATAGAGTGTGTGTGAGACCTCTGGAGGACTGCAGGTCGAGGGAGAAGGGGACGGTGCACAGGTTCACTGGTCATACAGTAAATGAAGAGTGTGTGAGGTGTGTGACCTCTGGAGTGTGTATATAGAGTGTGTGAGGTGTGTGTGAGACCTATGGAGTGTGTATATAGAGTGTGTGAGGTGTGTGTGTGACCTCTGGAGTGTATATATAGAGTATGTATATAAAGTGTCTGCGGTGTGTGTGTGTGTGTGTGTGTGAGACCTCTGGAGTGTATATATAGAGTGTGTATATAGAGTGTGTGAGGTGTGTGTGTGTGTGTGTGTGTGTGCGACCTTTGGAGCGTATATAGAGTGTGTATATAGAGTGTGTGTGAGACCTCTGGAGGACTGCAGGTCGAGGGAGAAGGGGACGGTGCACAGGTTCACTGGTCATACAGTAAATGAAGAGTGTGTGAGGTGTGTGACCTCTGGAGTGTGTATATAGAGTGTGTGAGGTCTGTGTGTGACCTCTGGAGTGTGTATATAGAGTGTGTGAGGTGTGTGTGTGACCTCTGGAGTGTGTATATAGAGTGTGTGAGGTCTGTGTGTGACCTCTGGAGTGTGTATATAGAGTGTGTGAGGTGTGTGTGTGACCTCTGGAGTGTGTATATAGAGTGTGTGAGGTGTGTGTGAGACCTCTGGAGGACTGCAGGTCGAGGGAGAAGGGGACGGTGCACAGGTTCACTGGTCATACAGTAAATGAAGAGTGTGTGAGGTGTGTGACCTCTGGAGTGTGTATATAGAGTGTGTGAGGTCTGTGTGTGACCTCTGGAGTGTGTATATAGAGTGTGTGAGGTGTGTGTGAGACCTCTGGAGGACTGCAGGTCGAGGGAGAAGGGGACGGTGCACAGGTTCACTGGTCATACAGTAAATGAAGAGTGTGTGAGGTGTGTGACCTCTGGAGTGTGTATATAGAGTGTGTGAGGTCTGTGTGTGACCTCTGGAGTGTGTATATAGAGTGTGTGAGGTCTGTGTGTGACCTCTGGAGTGTGTATATAGAGTGTGTGAGGTGTGTGTGTGACCTCTGGAGTGTGTATATAGAGTGTGTGAGGGGTGTGTGAGACCTCTGGAGGACTGCAGGTCGAGGGAGAAGGGGACGGTGCACAGGTTCACTGCTCTCCTGCCGTTACTGACACTGTCCCAGTGCAACATGTGGAGGAAACCATCCGCCGTCGCCACTAACAGATCCTCCTGCAGCGTCTGCAGACTGACACACACACACACTTCACATCAGATCAAGCCTCTGGATTACCAACACACCGTTAGTTCACATTACACACACACACAAAATCAAGCCTCTGGATTACCAACACACCGTTAGTTCACATTACACACACACACACACACACACACACACACACACACACACAGAGATTATTTTCATTGCAGGAGCTGTGCTGTATATTTTCTACCAGTTATAACTTATATTCAAACTTCTTCATCTAGATTCCGGGTCTGCTAATTTTTTCGCACCAGGATTATTATTGCTAACTAAAATGATTAACAATGTTTTTGTTTACTTACTGTGTGTGCGTCTGTGTGTGAGAGTGTGAATGTGTCTGTGTGTGTGTGAGAGTGTGAATGTGTGTGTGAAAGAGAGAATAAGATAATGTTTGAATAAATCCGTCAAGTTGTCAGCCACCATTTAAATATTTATATTCAAAAAATGAATTGGAGTAAAAATATAATTATGTAATACATTTAGTATTCTAACTTCATTATTATAAAAAACTTCCTTGAGTGCATCAAGAGTTTGTTTACAAATGAGTTAATTGTAGCCTGTAATATTATAAATTATAGTTTAGTGGAGATTGTTTTCCCTTGAGAAACTTTGCCATACTGTACCTGATATATATCCAAAACAATCAATACTGAATCACAAGCTTGTGTGTGTGTGTGTGTGTGTGTGTGTATGCGTGAGTGTGTGTTGTGAATGTGTGAGTGAGTTTGTGAGTATGTATGTGTCTGAAACTTTGCCATGTACTGTACCTGATATATATCCAAAACAATCAATACTGAATCACAAGCTTGTGTGTGTGTGTAGTGAGTGTGTGTATGTGTGTGTGTGAGTGTGTGTGTGAGTGTGTTTATGTACCAGCTGATTGGAGCCTCCAGGTCGACAGGTTTCTTCATCTCTAGCGTCAGAGCTGGAGCGCACTGTTCCTCCTTATAGCCCGGAGTCACCTTAACACGAGCACTGCCCCTGACACACACACACACACACACACACACACACACACACACACACACACACACGGAAGAATAACATAATCTGTTAAGTCTGTGTGATTTAGTCTGAATGCTTCATTATACACAACACACACACCATTATAAACACATTCCCAGCCCATAAACAGCATTTTATATTCCTTGATATTTACAGATGAAAGCTGTAAACACCACGAGCACAGCGACACACACAGAGACAGACGGAGTGTGTCGAACACGTCCTGACTTGACAAACGCCATCCTGAACACTGACATTTGAAGATCTGAAGACTGGGTGCGTGTGTGTTTTTTGAAGTCTAATTGAGGTCAATGGGTGTGTCACCACACTGCTGTGGGCTACAGGTGTGTGTGTGTGAGTGTGAGTGTGAGTGCGAGTGTGTGTGTGTGTGTGTGTGTGTCCTACTTCATTATTTAACTGTTACAGGTGTGTGTGTGTGTGTTTGTGTGTGAGAGTGTGAGTGCGAGTGTGTGTGTGTGTGTGTGTGTGTGTGTGTGTGTGTGTGTCCTACTTCATTATTTGGGGGACATATTTAAACCCAGAGGTGAGTGTGAGCGAAACGTGACAAAACATCCCAAAACATCCTTTTAGATACGTCCATGTTTGTGAAAAAATATTTTATTTGAATATATACTTTTTTGTTTATTATTGTACAAATGCAGAAAGTTGTTGCTGGGACGTCTGAATCTGCTGAAGCTAAAAGTACCAGCAAATTACAGACTAGGAGGGTCAAAGGTCACTCACTTGGGATAGACAGGCTCATACAGGTACTTCTCATCCAACCCGCCGAGGATGTCGAACAACAGAACATAACCGTTCGCAGCCTAGAGAGAGAGAGAGAGAGAGAGAGAGAGAGAGAGAGAGAGAGAGAGAGAGAGAGAGAGAGAGAGAGAGAGAGAGAGAGAGAGAGAGAGAGAGAGAGAGAGAGAGAGAGTTATTGATGAAGTCTGCAGTGGTGTAGAGTAACAAATGCTGCAGGACACACTGATACTGACACACACACTCACTACAAACACACACACACACACTACTCTCTACGGAAAACTTGGACGTAAAAAGGGGATTTTAAACAGTGCGATTTCTGCAAAAGTCATGGAAATTGGTAAAACCATAAACGCTCATGGAATTTATAAATTATTCCAGTAACATCAAGCTCTTAAAAACATTATTATGTGGAAATAGATAGGATAGATAGATAGACAGACAGATAGATAGATAGACAGATAGATAGATATATAGATAGACAGATAGATAGATAGACAGATAGATAGATATATAGATAGACAGATAGATAGATATATAGATAGACAGATAGATAGATAGATAGATAGATAGATAGATAGATAGATAGACAGATAGACAGATATACACTCACCTAAAGGATTATTAGGAACACCATACTAATACTGTGTTTGACCCCCTTTCGCCTTCAGAACTGCCTTAATTCTACGTGGCATTGATTCAACAAGGTGCTGAAAGCATTCTTTAGAAATGTTGGCCCATATTGATAGGATAGCATCTTGCAGTTGATGGAGATTTGTGGGATGCACATCCAGGGCACGAAGCTCCCGTTCCACCACATCCCAAAGATGCTCTATTGGGTTGAGATCTGGTGACTGTGGGGGCCATTTTAGTACAGTGAACTCATTGTCATGTTCAAGAAACCAATTTGAAATGATTCGAGCTTTGTGACATGGTGCATTATCCTGCTGGAAGTAGCCATCAGAGGATGGGTACATGGTGGTCATAAAGGGATGGACATGGTCAGAAACAATGCTCAGGTAGGCCGTGGCATTTAAACGATGCCCAATTGGCACTAAGGGGCCTAAAGTGTGCCAAGAAAACATCCCCCACACCATTACACCACCACCACCAGCCTGCACAGTGGTAACAAGGCATGATGGATCCATGTTCTCATTCTCAGGGATGCAAACACATGTATGGTAAAAAAGAGAGAGGTTATCGAAGCCCTCGCCCCGCGGCAAATATCCAGATACTTACATAATTGTGATGAATTTAATCCTTTGTAAGTTATCATTTTGCAGTGTAAGATTACAGTTAACACCTTTAAATATTACATAAATGTATTATTTATTTTTATTAAACTTAGTGAGTGTATAAATCAGCAGCAAAAAGTAATTCTTGAGAAAATCTGCACAGTAATTTTATAAAATCTAAACATGTTAATAAAAACAAATTACAATTAGTACTCTT
>CM038632.1:37584200-37784686 GCA_021554675.1 Leuciscus idus | reverse complement strand
TTGTGAGTGTCTTCGAAACATACAAGATTTTTTTTTTAAGGCGTTTTCGCCTTTTATTAGGATAGGACAGTAGCTAGACAGGAAGTGATGTGGGGGAGAGAGAGAGGGGGAGAGAGAGAGAGAGAGAGAGAGAGAGAGAGAGAGAGAGAGAGAGAGAGAGAGAGAGAGAGAGAGAGAGAGAGAGAGAGTAGAGAGTAAGAGGAAATAGGAGGTAAAGAGAGAGTGTAGAGAGAGAGAGAGAGAGAGAGAGAGAGAGAGAGAGAGAGAGAGAGAGAGAGAGAGAGAGAGAGAGAGAGAGAGAGAGGAATCGGATCAGGAAAGGTCCACGAGTCGGGACTAGAACTCGTGTCTCCTGAAGCACATGTCAGCGCACTTGCCCACGAGGATATAGGATCATTAATACCTTTGGCTTATTCCAAATACTACAAACTGCATACTTTGTCTTCAATAACAAATGTACATTATTAGATACATTTTTAGA
This sequence comes from Leuciscus idus, assembly GCA_021554675.1. Lineage (NCBI taxonomy): Eukaryota > Metazoa > Chordata > Actinopteri > Cypriniformes > Leuciscidae > Leuciscus > Leuciscus idus. Next base: position 37,784,205 of record CM038632.1, on the reverse strand, counting down.
AAATATAATAAGTGCAATTATTTTAAAGTGTGTTAAAAGTTGTATTGTGGAAATAGGTAAAAGCATGATGCTAATATACTTTTAATATATTTAAAGATAGTACAATTTTTGTTAGTATATTTGCATTTTTAGTATATTTGCATCTTGTATGTAAGGCTATCAAAAGAATATACATTAGACTGAGCCTCCTTGAAACATGAGGGTCACCTGTCTTGACATAAACCAAACCTAAACTAGTCCTTGAACTGGTTTATGCCGCTCTCTCTCCTCCACATTCTCCCAAAATATTGCCTTTTCCTCTGGCGTCAATAGATTGACTGAAAATCAAAATGCCTTAATGCCTTTTAATTCGTTAAATTATTATTTATTTTTATTCATATTTCAACCTAAACACGACCATTTCTAAACATAGCCTCTCTTGGTTAGCGCTCCAACACATTATCGAGCTTGTGGTCTCGATCCGTCCCTTTGCTTTTCACTTTTATGTGAATAAATTTAGCACATGTAATTGACTAATTCTGTAGGATCAAGTTGCGTTTTTTTAACAAGCGGTTTAATCATAGCCAGCTTAAACGTTTTTGGTGCGTATCCTAGAGACAAAGATGAATTAATGATAGTAAGAAGAGGATCTATGACCTCTGGAAGCATCTCTTTCAGTAGCTTAGTCGTGTAGGGTTTAACATACATGTTGTCGGTTTAGATAATTTAACGAGTTTAGTAAATTCTTCCTCTCCTATAGCAATGAATGAATCAAATATTTCCTCAGGGAGACTACAATGCACTGCCTGATGTGATACTGTAGTAGACGGTTGCATAGTTATAATTTTGTCCCTGATATTATCAATCTTATAAGTGAAGAAGTTCATAAAGTCATTACTGCTGTGTTGCTTGGAAACTTCTGAGCTTGAAGATTTCTTTTTCGTTAGTTTAGCCACTGTTTCAAATAAATACCTAGGGTTTTGTTAATTTTCTTCTAATAGGGTTGAAAAATAAGCAGATCTAGCAGCTTTTAAGGCCTCTCTGTATGCAGTCGAGCTCTCTTTCCATGTGTTGCGATTCAGAAGGCGGAGACTGATCCATGTGCAACAATTTATTGATAACGTAAAAGTAGTATTAAAGGAACTCAAAACAGTAGTAAAGGCAGCAGGCTGAGTCGATGTAAACCAGGCGTGAGTTCGGGGCTGGCAGCAAGCATGCAGGTCAGAGACAGGCAGAAGTTCAAGGCAGGCGGCGAGTATCAGAGTCAGGTCACAGGCAGAGTTTCACAAGACGGGCTGCACACAATCAGAGAGGTTAGTTCAAGCAAAGGTTCAGTATATCAAAGTAACAGGGGTTTTTTCAAAAGAAGCTCAGACATGTAACACGGGAGCAACGGATGCCGAGATGACAAGCTAGATATAGGCTTGAACTCAAGAGTAAATTGCTGACAGGTGGAAGGTAATCAGAGTGCCAATGATGCATACTAGGAGGAGTATGCATCATTAGTATTCAGGGGAAGGCGCTCGAGACTGAGTACTGGGGATCTCACTAGACGCCGTAACACCATGAAATGCGAAAATAGATAAACACAATAAATGAATAGATAGGTTGTTTTAGTGATTAATTTGTATTAGTGTATTGTGTGGATGTTTAATTGTGAACTTTGTAATTATGAAAACTTATTGTAGCTTTGTATTCATAGTATGCAATGCCAAAGTAACCAGTCTAATCAAATCAAATCAAATATGAACGAAATGCGCTAAATAGCAAGTTAAACGCTATGCATTCATATTGTGTGCTGATCTGCTTTCCTGTATGTAGCTTTATTAATAACTGTAGTGTAGCCTGCCTTACTACTGAATTTTGTTCTTAGCACCATTGTAATTATAAATACAAACTACTTTAAGTGTTTTTTAAATATGTTTTTGTTTGTTTGTTTGTTTGTTTTCATGGGGGAGAAAATGCTTAACGTAAAAATCCCACACTTCGGCCGTTTCTCAATATGCGTTCTTGTCTGTACTTGTGTTCTTGTGAACTTGTGAAACGTCATCATTCGCTGCCCAAGTACTGTCCCAATACACAAGTTTGCATTTTGGCAAGAACGGTTAAAAATCCCGGAAGTGTTCTTGACACGCCCATTTTACAGAGGATGCATCGGTTGGTAACTTGTGTGAACTTGACGGCAGAAATATCCCAGCATTCATTTCGGCGTTCGAGGAAGGAGTTATGTTTGGGTTATTTAACCCGTTTAAACCGTTATTTAAATCGCGTTATGTTTGGGTACTGCAGACGGCGTCTGTGCGAGGGTATTATTGCGCAATCCCAGCAAGAACACATCGTCTCAAACTGTCAGAAGCGTTCTGTGTGCTCGTCACCTTGTGAGTTCATTCTTCCAAGAACAACTAGCAAGAGCGTTCTCCCCAAGAACACAAGTCCGTTCTTTGCATTCTTGGTTTTGAGAAACAGCCTTCGATTACAGTGCCGTTGTCTTAGTAGTAGATAGTGTTTATGACAAGATAAATGTGAGAAAACATTGGTTTTCCCAACTTTTTTTTAGATCATTAAGCGTTCCGTTATGCGTTTTAGCATGACCCCACATCGCAGATTCACCTTACAATAGCCTTGTTTTGTTTTTTTATTAATAGAATATATCATAAATTCAATTCCGGAGTTATTCTCATGATGTCTGAAAATAAATCATGAAGGAAAATTGACAGCTCACCCAGTCAGACTGACGATCAGCTTTATTTGTAGGGCAACCCATTTGAAATTATTCGTTTTGATTCAGTTTCCCCCATAATTCAACACGCAGTAAGATCAGGAATAAGGTGGTTATGGGTCCGTGTACTTGGCGGCCAACGGATTTTCGTTTTGAAAGGAAAAAAACAAAAACGAAAAACGGCCGGTTTCCCAATTACCATTAGTAAATAGGAAAACGAAAAACAACCCATTATTCATTTTTTGTTTTTATATTAAAAAACGGAAAACGAAAAACAATCTCGTTATCCGATTGTCCTTGATGTGTTTATAGATGGAAATCGGAAATCAAAATACGTATGTATAAAGTCGTAATCCTTAATTCTGCATTGGTATTTTTTCGTGACCCGGAAGCGATCTTAAGTAGTAAGCAGTTGTCATAGATACACCTATGAGCGGTTGTATGCTAGATGTCGCCTTGGCTACGGCAGTTCATTGGAACGAATGCATATATATATATATATATATATATATATATATATATAAATGAGAAAAACTTGGCCACTAAATATTTAATATTAAAGTATTTTAATGATCACAATTAAAGTTTTAATTTTATTAAATTGAACAAGTAAACGTTGCATTCATATTCTGGGCTCATCTGATTTTTTTGTACATAGCATAGCCTACTTTGTTATGATTTTAGTATCATAATGATTAATAAATGCATGCACAATTATCCGTGAACTTGATTTGAACAAATGCCTTTCAACTTGTGTGTGCAAAATTCAGAATTAAATGAATGTGCAGCAATTTGTACAAATAGAGAGTCTGTAGGCCTATTATACTGTTGTAGCCATTAAATAAGCGCTTTTAGTTTCATATTTGTTCAAATATTATAATGTTATTTTTTTCCATTTATGCTTGCAGTGAACAGCACGAGTAAGATGCGCAATATATCGAGAGATATGGAGCGGGTCAGACATGATTTTGATCACTTCATTAAGTTTTGTTTTGTAGAAAGCCGTTCTTTAAAGTGTATTTCGTTTTGTATAAATTGTATCTTAATTTTAATCAATTTTTCATCAACATAATTGCCTGGATTGAATAAATAAGAAGGAAATATAACAGCCAATATAATCATGGAGGCGCCCGCGCGGTCACACATTGCACGTTAACTGGAGCTCATCTCATCCTAACTTAACGAAACTCAGTGTATGCCTCACAGAGACATGAGAAATACATCAAATACACAAAGCTTGAAATGTCTTAAAAACGAAATAATTCAAAACGAAAAGAAAAAGGCTACTCTCTGATTATGTAATCCATGATGTGCATTTCTCTCTATATGCGCGTTCACTACGAATATGGCGATCGTCAACTTCACCTTTGCAGTCGACACTGTCAGAAAACACTAGTTTATTAATAAAAATCAATGCATGCGTCACCGGATTTACAAATGCACATCTTGCTTGTTGCACGCACACATATTATGTCGAAATAACGAGATATTATGTTGAAATAACATTATTATTAATAATACATCTTTTAGAATATTTGACTGAATGCTGAATGTTGTCAATTTAATCAAATTAAAACTTTAATTGTGATCATTAAAATATACGCATTCGTTCCAATGAACTGCCGTAGCCAAGGTGACATCTAGCATACAACCGCTCATATGTGTATCTATGACAACTGCTTACTACTTAGGATCGCTTCCGGGTCACGAAAAAATACGAATGCAGAATTAAGGATTACGACTTTATACATACGTATTTTGATTTCCGATTTCCATCTATAAACACATCAAGGACAATCGGATAACGAGATTGTTTTTCGTTTTCCGTTTTTTAATATAAAAACAAAAAAACGAATAATGGGTTGTTTTCCGTTTTTCGTTTTCCTATTTACTAATGGTAATTGGAAAACCGGCCGTTTTTCGTTTTTGTTTTTTTCCTTTCAAAACGAAAATCCGTTGGCCGCCAAGTACACGGACCGTTATGGTATGGAAACCGTTTACGCATGGTTTTGACCCAGTCTCCATATGCTCTACACTGTAAAAAATTATTCCGCATTTTAGTTGTTTCAATGTAATTTTGTAAGTTGATACAACTTGTGGTTTCTCAATTTGTTAATTCAACTTAACGTGTTAAGTTTTCACTGTCTCAACTAGTCTGCAAGTTGACATAACTAGAGTATTTGCCGCCTCAACTTAAAAACATATGCTGAATCAGTAAGGTTAGTTCTCATTATTTATCGCGAGATGAGATCACGTGAAGCGCGAAACAAACAGGTCTCTCGCCTTGACTCCTTCATCGGCCATTGCTGGAGAGTTTATCGGCAGAAGGTTAAATTCTTCCACTATCATCAAATATGGTAAGTAAATATTCGTTAATATGATGTAATAACTTGTAAAATGACATATGAAGTAATAATCCATGTATTGTTCAATATCAACGTTTCTAGATCACATTGGACCGTTGCTAATCCAGTTTTGCCAGTTAACGTTACGTAGGCTAAGTTTGATAGTCAGCAAATTCTTTTATTTATTCAACGTAGGCTAACGTTACATTATTTAAGTTCCCAAAAGACTGAGTGGCTAGACTAACTTCATATGTTGGGATATTTCGATCCTCCCATATTTAAAATAAAATTTATCACAATATGCAAAGTAATGTTGAAATATCTGCACCGAATTTTTTTTTTATATATATATTTTATGTGAGAGAGACTGATATATGGATGAATGCTAAAATAGCATAGAGAGCGGGAAATGCATGTCGTGAAAAATAACGCATTTCCACCATGTTTGTTCACTCTCATGTTCAAGTTATTTGCGTCAAAATCAGCAAGTCTAATCACCATTCAGGCAAAGCAGCGTCGACGCGTGAGTACGACAACAACGAGCTGACAAATAATGTCATTTAATGTAAAACTGTGTGAGTGATGCGGCAGGATTATCAGAATCCTCCGGTGTTCGAGATGGACACTCCATAACTGAAAAGTTGTTGTACAGAGCTCTAGTTTTACTTCTTAAATGTCGAACTTAACAGACTGTGGTCAGTTATGTTTAGTTTATTGTGGGAGATTATGTAACTATAGCAACCGCTTCACCATCGCAGTGTTTTCCCCAGAACTAGTGAAATGCTTAATACTGTCCTAATAATGTCTTAATATTAATGTCAATAAATATATATCCACAAATTTGGTGATAAGCTATTATTGATCTAGTCTTGATCTTGATTGTGTATGTGTACTCGGTTTATTAAATGTTGGTTGACTTAATTGTTCTTTTCTTTTGCCCAGCAAGTTCTGTTTTTTCAAGACAACCAATGAAAGCATTGTCAGAAAGCACTACAAGCTGAAGCACTGCCATCATGTAAGTAACGGTCTGCTTCCCTGCATCTATAAAGACTGTGTGTGTTCATTTAGAACTGAGTTTGCTCTAAAAAATACATTTGTCCAGGGACCATACACAATCTGTCCAGCTCTGTGCTGCAGCTTTTACGTTGAACTGTGATCTTTATGCTTTCTCAGAGACCTGTGGCATTACAGGCAGACAGGAGAGTTAAAAAAGGATACTCCAGTATCTGATATGGAAAAAGAGGTGGCCGGTTCTTTTTTTGTGAGAGACAGGTAAAGTCCTACACTGCTGAAAATGGTGTTTAGATGAATATGTAGATATTATTTTGCAGTGTTGTTTAACACGCTGCTGTTATGTTTGTGTCATTTAATATTAGTTTAGATCAGTGCAGAATTCAACATGTTAATTTCGCTGGACCTGAGCAAGTCCTTTTATGAGGGTCTTGACTGGCATCTACCAAAACTGTTGTGTCTACTGTTCAAGCGCTTTGCTGAAATTGCTGAAATGAGGACCATAATGGACAGCCTAGATAAAAATGTAAGTACATATAATAATTTTTTCATAAACATTATGGGCACTTCCTGTCTTGCCATTTCTGTTGTCCTGCATATTTTTTATTAGTGCTGCAAAATATTGAAGAAAAAAGTAATATGTCATTTGTTAATGCGTATTTAAAACAAATTAAAATTAGTCACCTTGTAGTCAATCATTTTATAATGACATATTAAGTTTTATCTTTAAAAAAAGTCCCCTGTGAAATCAATTTCTTCAGGCCTTAAAATATTGTAGCTTGAATGTAACATTTTATACCCTTGCTTCATTTAGTGTACAGATGCAAAATGCCTCCATTTATTCACAGTGTATAGTATTTGACCTAAGTCTCTCAGTTTAAAGGTTTTTTACAGGATAGTTCATTCAAAAATGAAAGTTCTCTCATTAATTACTCGCCCTCATATTGTTCCAAGCCTGTAAGACCTTTAATCTTCTTCGGAACACTAAATAAGACTTGGTGTACTCATGTTGTGTTTAGAGGTGAGCTTCAGAGGTGGTGACCACAGACCTGCATTATATGACTGACAGACAAGAACGGTTTGACCTAAAAATATCAAAATTGAAACTACTGCGGAAAAAAAGACACCTACATCTTGGATGCCCTTGAGGTAAGCTAAAACATACCAACATTTTATTTCAAAGTGAACTATCCCTTTAAGTGGTTGAGCTTCAGTGTTGTATGTGTGGAAGCACATTTTGAAGTTTGTCATTTTTTAATACAGCACACAGATTCCGAAGAAGATATGATCAGGGCATGACTCTTGGAATCATCACAGTGGTGGAAGATGTGATAGACCCAATTCCATGCAACTCTAGTGATGTGGCCCTTGTAATCGAGGAAGCAGTTGTTCTGCGAGGACTTGGTGACATACAAATGACATTGCTTTATGCTCTCAACATAAACTACCCCAGAAAACACCTCAGACACACTTTCGAGGTGATTCATGAACATTGGAGCTGATACCTGCAGTGCAAGAGTGCACTCTCTTAAAAATACATTGTTGAATTAAAGATGTTGTTGAGGTAAGGTATGTATTTCTACAAAGAGCCTGTGTTTTCATCTGTATTTTTTTGTTTACCCATGTTTTTACAAGTTCTCTGCATCAAGGGCCTGACATCATTTTCATTGTTTAACTTTGTTTCATTTTACTTGGCTAAAACATATATTAAGATTTCATGTGGTTTAAAGTTATTTCACAGTTAAAGGGGTATTATTAATGTGAAAAATCTTAAAGTGTTAGTTTAACCTATATTAAAATTATTTTGTTAGATATTAGACCTCATGTTTCTCCAAACCTAAAAGACCTTTGTTTATCTTTGAAACATAAATTAAGATTTTTTTTTAATGAAATCTTTGATCTTTCTGTTCCTCCTTTGACATCCTACTCAACTAGCACTTTCAAGGTCCAGAAAAGACATCCTTAAAGTAATCCAAGTGACTTCAGTGGTTTATATATTTGTTTACATGCAGCAGTGTCAGCTTTCGCGTCGACACAAGAATCATGTGCTGCTATCTTCTTGTAAACATTTGATGGAGACAACTATTTAATAAATAAAATGGAATGAAACACTGACAATGCTTCATAAATCTTAGGTTAAACCACTGGAGTCACTTGGATTACTTTAAGGATATCTTTTCTGGACCTTGAAAGTGCTAGTTGCTTAGGCTGTCAAAGGAGGGACAGAAAGCTCACCGATTTTATTAAAAAGATCCTCATTTGTCTACCAACAATGGAAAGTATTAACAGGTATTAACAGGTGAGCAACTTTTTTTGTGTGAACTGAGACTTTAAGATTTTTCACATAAATAATACCCCCTTAACTGTGAAATAACTTTAAAACACATGACATCTTAATATATGTTTTAGCCAAGTAAAATTAAAAAAAATTAAGCAATGAGAATGGATGTCAGGCCATCAGTGCAGAAAACTTGTACAAACATGAAAAAAATCCCACATGAATACACTTTCTATGCATTTTTCAAATACATTTTTATCTTTAAACTTTATGCAATTGTGATATAATTGTATTCCTTTGAATATGTTAACAGTTTGTTCTTAACATTTATTGATTTGTAAGGAACAATAAAACCATTTGTATGGAAAAATCTGTTATTTATTTGGTTGAGTGCTATATTGCAAGTTGAGAAAATATGCTAAATTAAATTCAATGAACATACACTTTAGTACAGATAACTTGAAAATGTAAGTTATCATATTTCAACTAATCTTTACAAGTCCAGGTAACTTGAAAATGTAAGTTATTGTATTTCAACTAATCTTTATAAGTCCAGGTAACTTGAAAATGTAAGTTATTGTATTTCAACTAATCTTTATAAGTCCAGGTAACTTGAAAATGTAAGTTATTGTATTTCAACTAATCTTTACAAGTCCAGGTTACTTGAAATAAGTTGTTGGCTCAACTATTTTAACTATGTCAACTAAACTTTTTAAGTTGAACATACTTAGTAGATTAAGTCAATAAAACTTAACTGAGTCAAAGCAAAAAAATAACAAAAAAAATTTAAGTTGAGTGAACACATTTTTTTTTACAGTGTACTTCTATTGGATAGTCGCGTCACGTTCATCGGAATTCATTTGCATAAAGATGGGCATCGGCCAGCTTTTTGACGCGCAGCATTTTTCCAAATGAAGCGCCGCCTTCCCGGAATGCTTTTAGGCTACTGTTGACGCCCAATCAAATGCCATCCATCCGCATATGCGCAAGAGATCAGTTATTAGCCTATGGAGGACGAAACCTGCAAAAACAATAAATAAATAAATAAATAAATAAATACGCAAATAAATAAATACATATATAAATACATCCACAAAATTCTACATAAATATATAAATAAATAAATGTGCAAATAAATACATAAATACCAGCTTGGTCTCATTGTTAATACGTAGTATTAATACGTAATTTTCAAAGATAGAAAACATACATTTTGTACGTTTGGATAGATGCTGAAACGTATGATATGGACGTATCTGCAACAATTAAACGTAACATTTACGTAACAAACACACATGGTAACGCAGATGATCTAACATCATTCAACATACTTTTAACAAACCGGATTAAAATAAATAAAACATAATCTCCTTATTTGAAGCACTATTATTATTTTCTGTAACTCTGACTACATGTGCTGAAAAAAATAGAAATAATATTTCATAAAAACCTTTAATATTGCCAAAGAAGTAAGGCAACACAAGTGTCAGAATGGTAGACCTACATGCAGTCTGTAAATAAATGCACAAAATATAAAAATGATTAATCTGTCATTTTTGTGTATTCATAAAGTCAAAGGATGTGCTATAATGTGCTCTTAAGTTTAAATGTTAGAAAAATAAATCAGCGAGAGGACATGAGGGCTCAGAGACAGAGGAGAGGAGAACCAGCGAGAGGACATGAGGGTTCAGAGACAGAGGAGAGGAGAACCAGCGAGAGGACATGAGGGTTCAGAGACAGAGGAGAGGAGAACCAGCGAGAGGACATGAGGGTTCAGAGACAGAGGAGAGGAGACCCAGCGAGAGGACATGAGGGTTCAGAGACAGAGGAGAGGAGAACCAGCGAGAGGACATGAGGGTTCAGAGACAGAGGAGAACCAGCGAGGAGACATGAGGTTTCAGAGACAGAGGAGAGGAGAACCAGCGAGAGGACATGAGGGTTCAGAGACAGAGGAGAGAAAAACCAACGAGGAGACATGAGGTTTCAGAGACAGAGGAGAGGAGAACCAGCGAGAGGACATGAGGGTTCAGAGACAGAGGAGAGAAAAACCAACGAGGAGACATGAGGGTTCAGAGACAGAGGAGAGGAGAACCAGCGAGAGGACATGAGGGTTCAGAGACAGAGGAGAGGAGAACCAGCCAGGAGACATGAGGTTTCAGAGACAGAGGAGAGGAGAACCAGCGAGAGGACATGAGGGTTCAGAGTCAGAGGAGAGGAGAACCAGCGAGGAGACATGAGGTTTCAGAGACAGAGGAGAGGAGAACCAGCGAGAGGACATGAGGGTTCAGAGACAGAGGAGAGGAGAACCAGCGAGAGGACATGAGGGTTCAGAGACAGAGGAGAGGAGAACCAGCGAGAGGACATGAGGGTTCAGAGACAGAGGAGAGGAGAACCAGCGAGAGGACATGAGGGTTCAGAGACAGAGGAGAGGAGACCCAGCGAGAGGACATGAGGGTTCAGAGACAGAGGAGAGGAGAACCAGCGAGAGGACATGAGGGTTCAGAGACAGAGGAGAACCAGCGAGGAGACATGAGGTTTCAGAGACAGAGGAGAGGAGAACCAGCGAGAGGACATGAGGGTTCAGAGACAGAGGAGAGAAAAACCAACGAGGAGACATGAGGTTTCAGAGACAGAGGAGAGGAGAACCAGCGAGAGGACATGAGGGTTCAGAGACAGAGGAGAGGAGAACCAGCCAGGAGACATGAGGTTTCAGAGACAGAGGAGAGGAGAACCAGCGAGAGGACATGAGGGTTCAGAGTCAGAGGAGAGGAGAACCAGCGAGGAGACATGAGGTTTCAGAGACAGAGGAGAGGAGAACCAGCGAGAGGACATGAGGGTTCAGAGACAGAGGAGAGGAGAACCAGCGAGAGGACATGAGGGTTCAGAGACAGAGGAGAGGAGAACCAGCGAGAGGACATGAGGGTTCAGAGACAGAGGAGAGGAGAACCAGCGAGAGGACATGAGGGTTCAGAGACAGAGGAGAACCAGCGAGAGGACATGAGGGCTCAGAGACAGAGGAGAGGAGAACCAGCGAGAGGACATGAGGGTTCAGAGACAGAGGGGAGGAGAACCAGCCAGGAGACATGAGGTTTCAGAGACAAAGGAGAGGAGAACCAGCGAGAGGACATGAGGGTTCAGAGTCAGAGGAGAGGAGAACCAGCGAGGAGACATGAGGTTTCAGAGACAGAAGAGAGGAGAACCAGCGAGAGGACATGAGGGTTCAGAGACAGAGGAGAGGAGAACCAGCGAGAGGACATGAGGGTTCAGAGACAGAGGAGAGGAGAACCAGCGAGAGGACATGAGGGTTCAGAGACAGAGGAGAGGAGAACCAGCGAGAGGACATGAGGTTTCAGAGACAGAGGAGAGGAGAACCAGCGAGAGGACATGAGGGTTCAGAGACAGAGGAGAGGAGAACCAGCGAGAGGACATGAGGGTTTCAGAGACAGAGGAGAGGAGAACCAGCGAGAGGACATGAGGGTTCAGAGACAGAGGAGAACCAGCGAGAGGACATGAGGTTTCAGAGACAGAGGAGAGGAGAACCAGCGAGAGGACATGAGGGTTCAGAGACAGAGGAGAGGAGAACCAGCGAGAGGACATGAGGGTTCAGAGACAGAGGAGAGGAGAACCAGCGAGAGGACATGAGGGTTCAGAGACAGAGGAGAACCAGCGAGAGGACATGAGGGCTCAGAGACAGAGGAGAGGAGAACCAGCGAGAGGACATGAGGGTTCAGAGACAGAGGAGAGGAGAACCAGCGAGAGGACATGAGGGTTCAGAGACAGAGGAGAACCAGCGAGAGGACATGAGGGTTCAGAGACAGAGGAGAACCAGCGAGAGGACATGAGGGTTCAGAGACAGAGGAGAGGAGAACCAGCGAGAGGACATGAGGGTTCAGAGACAGAGGAGAGGAGAACCAGCGAGAGGACATGAGGGTTCAGAGACAGAGGAGAGGAGAACCAGCGAGAGGACATGAGGGTTCAGAGACAGAGGAGATCCAGCGAGAGGACATGAGGGTTCAGAGACAGAGGAGAGGAGAACCAGCGAGAGGACATGAGGGTTCAGAGACAGAGGAGAGGAGATCTCAGAGAGAATGGACAGAGTGTTTTCTCTTCCTGACAGATTGGTAGAGAAATAAAGTTTTGGTTATGTGAATTAAAATGAATGTAAAAGAAACAACACTCCGAGATATTTGAACGATGATTTTTGTTTTATGGTTTGATTGTGAATGATTATTGGTGTTATGTGGCACTCATGAGAGGTGCCGAAGATAATCTCCTCAGTTTTCTGTGTGTTGAGGATGAGGGCATTTAGATCACACCACTTTACCAGATTATTCACTGTTTCCACATACTGTAGAGATCGGCCCCTCTCCCTCCTCCATCAGAGCTACCAGTGCAGTCTCATCGGAAAATCTGATGATCTGGTGGCTGGGTGCAGAGGTAACACAGCCGTTGGTATAGAGCGTGAAGAGCAAAGGAGAGCTAACACATCTTTACAGCTGGATGTGATCATGGGGGAATAGGTGTTATTGACCCTGACCAGCTGTTGCCTGTTAGTGAGGAAAGAACAGAACCAGTGAATGAGATATGGGTTCGTACTCATTTGAGCCATTTTGGATACCATATGTCCGATTTTATTGTATTGAATGCAGAGGAGAAGTCAGTGAACAGTACCCTGGCATATGGCTTTATTTTCAGAGCGTCCAGGTGTTTTGAGACCAGATGCATTAGAGTGCCGACAGCATCCTCCGTGCTGCGCTGTTGCCTGTATGCGAACTGGAACGGATCCAGTGTGTCCTGTACAGACTGAGAGAGTACATAGGATACCAGAGACGCTGGTAAAGCCTCTGCCGGCGGGACATCATCTGGGATCAGTGCATGTTTCCACTGTCCACTAACAGGTTTGCAGGGCGGACTCAGGCGACGGCTGCCAGTCACTGACATGTTCTCAGAAAGAGGGAAGAATAAATTAAATTAACTCACATCTTCAAAAATCTAACCATAAAATATTGTAACATCAAAACCGTTTAGCGCTAAACTCTGCAGGACAGAGACCCTCCAGGACCAATGTTTCCTATCCCTGATCTATGAGACATATTATATATTTTTTTATTTTATATTTTTTTTATATTTTGTGTTTCTATTATATACTGTTCATATTTTATAATATCAAAATCTAATATCCATGTGTAAAAAGTCAGTTTTTCATACAATATTTGCCTCTGAGATGAAGTGGAGTCGAATAACAATCTAAAGTATTTCAAATTTATACTTTAATCCAGAGTAAATGAGTGTCGTTACATTCCTTTATTTGGGAAATGCAACTAACACAATGTATTGTCACATTAACAAACTGTTGCTAGCTGTGTCCCTGGAGTTGTTCAGTGTGTATAAAGAGCCCTCATGTGTCATTGTCTCTAGTATTGATTGTGTAACCGCTGTTGGTGAGTCTGTGTGGTTCAGGGTTCAGATAAACTACACTTGTGTTCTCACTACACTCGCCTCTAGTGGACGTTTGTTACAGATGGTTGAACTGGCAGTAGAATAATATCATCTCATTATGACCCTTTTTCTTTAAAGCATATTGTTGCAATACAATATTGTTGACTTGCGGTTTAACAGATTTACACCCATAATTTGCATTTTAGTCTGTGAAACCGGGCACACATATAATGCACTGAAGTGTTTAATCCACAGGATGACCTCACTACTGAATTTAAATGAAGTTCCTAAACGCAAGTTAGGGAGGAGTGAGCCCATCTAATCTTTCAATCAACAGCCTGAGTATATAAGCAGCCGCTTACCTCTCTCTAGCATCAGCTGTTCCAGTATCCCTCCACCTCCCCAAACTCCACCTTCATCTCAGGTACCTTGCCCTTCAATTATCATATCCTACATTTAGCCACTGGGGGGTATATCAGAGCTCGAGTTGAAGCTGCTTCATCGAGCCCCTCTTCAGTGGACAGCAAGCCAAATAAGTTTACCCTAATATCTTAAAGATTTTATGGGCAAGCAAACTCGTTAAAAACAGTTCCCTCGAAAAACTCTCCATTTACACATGAACTGCTCTCAAACACAACTCTCAGTGTTGAGCAACAACCTCTCTGGGAATTACCCTATAACTGCACAGGACCTCCACTCGACCACAAGTAACGGAAGAAGAAAGAGAAATGTGGTTAAACTTCAGTTTAAAGAACCTCATGTCTGGTTTCCGTATATATTTTCGCTCAATCTCATGCACTCTTTTTGTAAAACTCTACACACATTCTCACTCACTAAAACACATTTTGCACTGCACTTGTGCTGCAACCATGTGCTCTAAAAAGGGGCGTGTTCACAAAAGGGAGATAACGGAGATTATCGGGAGATTACTCCACAACGTTTTCTATGGGAGGAAAATGCTTAACGTGTAATTAAACGCGTTGCGTTCAATTTCTGGGCTTATCTGATTTTTTATACATAGTATGGTTTATTAATATGATGTGTACTGAGTTTGGTCTTTTAATATCACTGTCTTAGTACATTAAGCCGCGTTACAGTTTTTTTCAATTGTTTAAGCACAATTTTGAAAACAGGGCCCGGTTTGTCAAAACACTACACACAATTAGCACAACACTACACCAAAGTAGCACAACACCTCTGATAATTTGCAAAATGGAACACTTTTGTCAAAACTATACAATGTCTTATAAAAACCTTATTTTGTTGTCATAACATTAACATAAACATCATATTGTCTGACTCTGTTTGAATCAGTTAAACACTCCTGTGCTCAACCTAAAACACTTTTAGCATTCACACAGATGAACACCACATGACACCAATTGTGCATACTAATGAAAATATTTATTTCTTTTCATGTACTCAAGTCAGCAATACTGAAAATTTCAACAAAACATTCATAACAAAACATTTTCCAGTTTCCATACACTATTACTGAACATACCATTGTACTGTACGCCTACTACAGTAATACAGTAACATAAATTACATATCCTGTTCAGTACAAAATAAAATAAAATAAAAAACTAAACATCTCTCCGCCTAGCTGGATCTGGCCACAGGCCTTGTCAACATCACAGGCTATATTTTCATTTGCAAGGCAACGTTGGAAGAATCTTTTTGAGTGACGAATCCACCCTTGTATGGATGCTGGTTCAATTTGATCACATGCTTCCTCCATAGCTTGAATGAGGGGCATCTGGACATAGGGCCGGAGATCATAAACCTTTCCATCGCCATGCGAAGAACTCCTCGATGGGGTTTAGGAAGGGGGAGTATGGTGGAAGGTATTGAACTGTAAATTGTGGGTGTTGATGAAACCAGTTTTGGGCCAGAGCAGAACGATGGAAAGCAACATTGTCCCAGACGACAAAGTATTGCATTTGGTCCCTTTGGTTTGCTGCTGTGATAATATTGTGCAATCTGTACCACGTTGCCCTGGTACATTGACAATAGCCCTGTGGCCAATGATGTTTCTTCCCCTTCTTCGCACTGTTGTCACTGCTGTACTCTCAGTCCAGCCTCCCTCAGTGTTAGTCCGTGGTTTATAACATGGTCCACAATTGTAATGAATTTCGTTACACAGAATTGGTTGTCTTCTTGTGCATGTCCTACCTCTCCTCCAGGTCTCCCTCTCCCTCTCCCTCTCCCTCCACCCTGTTCTCTCCGGATTCCCCCTCTCATCCGCACTCTCCCTCTTCCTCTGACACTGTACATTTTTGTTGAAGACAGGTGAACTTACCTGTTGCCTTTTTATAGTGCTAAAACCTGATTGGTGTGTCTACAATTAAGCACCAGTGTGTGTGCGTACCTGGTGGCTGTGTTTAACCAATTGGTACATGGGTGTGTTCATTTGAAAGTCTTTGCTTTGAAATTGCAAGGAAATTACATCATGATAAATTTCTGTGTCAAATGCATACAAGTGTGTTCAGTGTTTTGCAAATCACTGTGTGTAATGTTTTGCAAAAAGTGTGAAGCTGACAATGTGCTTACAGTTGTGCAAATCTAGCCTTGTGTTTTTCTCCTTGAGTGTAAGGTTTTGCTAATTGTGGGAAAGTTTTAATTTTAGTGTGTAAGCAATTGAAAAAAACTGTAAGCGTTTTTCACGTTAAGCGTTTTGATTGTCCCGGTAAAGGGCAGAGAGCCCAGTCCACCCGTCCCAGAAGAGTCAGCTCTTATTTTGAAAAGGGCTTATTGAGGGGGCGTGACATCACATTGAAGCAATACCCCTGATTGGCTGACTACACGTGTGGATCGTAGTCGCACACTCTGCGGAAAGATAGTGCCAAAAAGATCTGCAGACGTGTGCAGAGGGATCTGTGAATGCCCTGTGATCTGCAAACACAGATTCAACACTTGCATGCTGAGCTTTGCACAGAATGTGTAAGAATGTCTTTTTACAGTGGTTTGAAAATACAAGTTAGACGGTGTTTGTTTGCAAATTGTGAGGAGGGCATTTGTAGATTTTTTTAATGGGAAAAAACAGCGAAACAGTTGTGCCAAAATTCTGAAAACAAATGCAACACAATCTACAAACATATAATGACCCTCATGCGCAGACAAATCACTTTGCATTCATTCAAATTCTGGTTGTCAAGTCACTGATTTCTATTTTGTGAATCATAAAGAGTTTGTTTGCAGATTTTTTATCTATTTGTAGATCTTGTTTTACATTTGCAGATTATGAGGAGTTTGTTTGCAGATTTTACATTTATTTGTAGATCTTGTTTTGTGTGTTTACAAATTGTAATATGCATTTTTGACTCCTAGTCTCTTCATTTTCAATGATTATGGCATTATTTTGACACAACAGTGAAACAATAGTGTCAGAATTCTGAAAACAAATGTGACACAATCTACAAACAGAACATGATCTTCACCTGCAAACAAGTCACTTTACATCCATTCAAATTCTGGTTTTCAAGTACAAGTTTCTATTTGTGAATCAGGATGTGTTTATTTGTGGATTTTTAATCTTTTTGTAGATCATGCTTTATATTTGTGGATCACAGAGAGTTTGTTTGAGGACTTTGTATCTATTTGTAGATCTTGTTTTACATTTGCGGATCATGAGGACTTTGTTTGCGGATTTTTAATCTATTTGTAGATTGTGTTTTGTGTTTACAAGTTGTAATATCTATTTGTGACTTTTAGTCTTCCATTTTCAATGGTTTTGGCATCAATTTACCCCCATAAAAGGAGTTTTACAGAAATAAAACGGCTTCCAGTGCGTTTAAACACATAGTGGCGACAACAACAGTGAGTTAAAGTCCAGTAAGCTACAATTACCCATAACTTTAAAAGTGTTTCACAATATCGCCTGTGCAACAATATACAGAGCAACAACACGAGGCAGGCGAGGTTTAAAGTCAGTAATCTGGAAGACAAGCTTCAGTTTCCACACAAGTAAACCCAACTCAAACACAAGACAAGCTTCAGTTTCCACACAAGTAAACCCACCTCAAACACAAGACAAGCTTCAGTTTCCACACAAGTAAACCCACCTCAAACACAAGACAAGCTTCAGTTTCCACACAAGTAAAGACACCTCAAACACAAGACAAGCTTCAGTTTTCACCCACACAACTCAAACACAAGAAGTCACTTTCAGCTTCTGGTTCCAGAGACACAGAGAGACACAGATAAACACAGAGAGACAGTGTGAGTGATCACGTGAATAATTTCCACATGAACATAAAGATCATTCTGACTGACTTTGACACAAATTTGACACATTTATTTTGTTAGTGGTGAAAAGAAACAATAAAGATGATCAGATCTGGCTTTTAACTAACTTGATCATCATGATCTGATGATACTGAGATCGTGTGTGTGTGTGTGTGTGTGTGTGTGTGTGTGTGTGTGTGTGTGTGTGTGTGTGTGTGTGAGAGAGAAAGAGAGAGAGAGGGAGAGAGAGAGAGAGAGAGAGAGAGAGAGAGAGAGAGAGAGAGAGAGAGAGAGAGAGAGAGAGAGAGTATGTGTGTGAGAGAGATTTTTTTTTAACAAGACTTTTATTACAACAAATCACCTATTCACCATACACTCCTACACAAAAGTATGTAAAAAAATTACAATAAATAAATTAAAAATTAAAAATAAATAAAAACTCACAAAAAAATCAATTCACCCTCAACAACAGAGCACAGAGCCTCATTACAACACCAAATACATTCAAATGTGACAAAATCATCAATAGACTTATAATAAAGAAAATCAACCATAATTCTTGATTTCACAGTTAGAAAACAAGGCTACCATATTCTGATTTATATTCTGTTCTTCTTTCTTTTTCCTACTTAAATAAATGGCCAGTTTTGCTTGGCCTAGAACAAAATTCAGAAGTTAACAAACAAATTTTCCTCACATATTTGTACCCCAAAATAAATGTCTCCAGAGAAAAGGTCTCATTACAACTCCTAAAAACATCACTTACAACTAGAAATAAAGGTTGTAACCTACAACAATTCATGAAAGCATGCAAAATGGTTATTAGAGCAAAAAGGACATGCAGAATCAACCTCAGGGTTTAAAACTGAAACAAAAGTGTTAACCGCGACAGCGCCATGAATGATTTTCCATTGTAAATCACCTGTTCTCTTGGTCAACGGTGGTTTAAACAAAGATCTCCACTCAGGTTTTGTGCTTTCATCCAGTTTAAAAACATCACGCCAAGGAGTATCAACTCTTGTATTTAAAACTTTTTTGCTAAACACCAAAACACAAGACCTGTACAATGATTTACCAGTACTTAAAAAAAAAGTCTTTACACAGAGATGCAGCATTTTTGAAGAAAGGGGAAGTAATCCCTTCAACATTTATAGACAAAGACAAACAAGGAAAAGAGTCTTTGGGATTCGAAACACAAGAACCTTCACAATATTCGGTTAACAATTCTCTTTCAGCCGTTTTAAGGGCAGCTTTCCATTTCATGAGCAACTGGGTAACCACGAATAGACCTGATTCCCAAGTGTTGAGCTAGAGCTGCTTCATCCTTGAAATCCGGTCCTACAATGT
Source organism: Leuciscus idus (assembly GCA_021554675.1). Lineage (NCBI taxonomy): Eukaryota > Metazoa > Chordata > Actinopteri > Cypriniformes > Leuciscidae > Leuciscus > Leuciscus idus. The sequence continues at coordinate 37,764,860 of CM038632.1, read as the reverse complement.
TGAGTAGCTGACTCAGAGTAATAACATTATGTCCAATCAGCACCCTATTAAGTCCAGGAAAAAAGGAACTGTCCGTTAAATCCAACCGCGAGCCATAGATTAAAGGTTCCTCCAGTAACCAGAAAAGAGAAGGTAAGTTCTCTGGCCGTTGAACAACAAAGAGACTCCAAACTTTAAACGTATTCTTATAAAAAATTGGCAACTTGGAGGTGTCCAGTTTCAGGGGATCCATTAAGAAAAGTGCTTTGTCCAGTCCCAAACCTACAAAACTCCGTAGAATCAGGCATGAAAGAGCGCGCCAGTTACAGTTTGATGGTCCATCCAGCAGTCTTTGCACAAACTGCAAACAAAAGGCTGCAATTCTTCTTTGAAGATGTATCAATCCTTGACCACCTTCCTCCTCAGGCAAAAACAATACATTTTGTGAGACTCAATGTAACCTATCCTAAAAAAAGCTTACCATGATAGACTGGATTTTTAAAAGCAGTTGCAAGGGAGGATCTACACAGGCAAACTCATGCCATAAGCAAGACACCACCAAATTATTAACAATTAAAATGTGTCCTCTATATGACAATTTTGGAGACAAAAACTTCCATTTTTCAAGGCGTCCTTTGACTTTTTCAATTAAACCTTCCCAGTTTTTCTATGACTATAAATGTTCTATAACCCTAAAAGATCATCAGGATCACATTATAGATTATAGAAATACCAAGATTCACTATATTCACTATAAAATTCACTATAAACACGGAGAGTCTGCTTTTAGCTGTTAACAAACCACTGGTTTAATGTTGAGAGAAGTCAAGAAACTGTGGACAAAATTTATCTGCAGTGAACAGACACAGAATAATGAACTCTTCCTGAACACTCAGTCACATTAAAGATTTACAGCGTCGAGTGCAGGAGCAAAGAAGAGGAACACTTGAACATCTGTGTCCTGTTTAACCGTTTAACTGTTTTAAAGCACATAGCCTACTGGTTTAGAGATACTGAGAGATACTGAGGTGTTTGCCACATCACGTGATGCGCAGAATCATCTTAAAAACACTGTTTCAGATAACCTATATTCTTAAGGGTAAAATTATTTATTGAACATGCGGATATTAACAATATAATAGAGGAAGATGCACATATGAGCAGATGTGTGTTAATCTTGATCATGCAGATTTGTGATCCTGATGTACATTGAGACAGTAAATGAACAGAGATCCAGAGGATCAGACGTCTCTCTGGCAGACGATGATGAATGATGATGTTTCAAATCTCTTTAATCTCATAATTGAATAAATAAATAAAATCACAGATCAATTGTAAGGGGATTTACAGTCAAACACTGCAGAAGCAGAAATGATTTATTAAGACAAGAGTCAGAATTATAATAAATTAAAGAAAAGTTTTACTGAAGATAGTTTGCAGTTTCATCAGCAGAAGTTCAGCTTCTGTAAAACTTTTCTTTAATTTATTATAACTCTGTCAGGTAGTCAGGGTTTTATTACGATTGGCAAGATAAACTACAACTTGACTACAAACAAAGAAAGACCCTGAAAAATTATCATTTTTAGTTGGGATGTCCCGATCCGATCACGTGTTTTCAGACTCGATCGGAATCGGACGTTACCTTCCGATCAGGACTCGGATATATATGTATATATATATTCTCATTATTTTTTAACACATCTATAGTTATGCGGTGCCACAGAGTTACCCCTCATTTACACTGCACACATCTGCGGCGCATTACGGCTGCGACACGGCTACCGGAGCTGATCGCGCCCATTCTAGTCAATGCTTTTGTTTACACCGGCCGCGACGCGGCGCGTTTCAGAAGCTTCCCAGAAGCGGCTCTCAGACGCGCGTCCAAGTCGCACCGGGAATACAAAATAAAAATCAAAAAAACATTGTCAAATTCAAAATAAAAACCCTGTGCAAACTCCCAAACGTATTACACACCAATTTCCTTGGTAGAAACCATAGACTGTATGGTAGAAACTCAAAAATCAAGAAAAAACACGTCGGACAGGCAAATCACGTGGTCTCGCGCATCCAGTCGCTCCGCTTCTGAAATGCTCCTGGTGTGAGTTGGCACCGCGTGGAGGACGGAATAAAACCTTGTCGCAGACGTAATGCACTGCAGACGTTTGCAGTGTAAATGAGGGGTTAAGCTATGATTACTCCACGCGCGCGTGCACATAAAAGAGTGACGTCGACACTGAACAACCAATCGCGGGTAGAGCGTGAGCGATATATTTTCCCGCGGAGGAGCAAGAGATAATCATTCAGAATTACGATGAATTTAAATATGTATTTCAAGCTCGAAACAATTCGGTTGTTAAGTCGTGACGTAACCACTCTCCGATAATACTCTTTCCGGGTCCAAAGTCCAGGTCCTCTCTACCTACCTACCGCTTTCGCTAGTGTTTTGGTTATTATTGAGTGTTTTTACAATGCCGCAGTGCTGTGTCCCGTGTCCCGAGCTAACTCACTTCAACCTCGTAAATCTTCTTTTTCATTGATGCCTGGACTCTACCCTTAATTATGCCACCTGAGTGATGAGCTACACTAACCACTCTGTTGGTGTTAAAGGAATTTAAACCCTTTTTGACCGCCAAGGGTGCCTCACTAAGAAGGACGTGATCGTAAATAAATGTACAGGTTCCACCATTGTTATTTCTGGACGAGAGGAGCGCTTGGACCCAAAACGTCACGCGTGACGTCAGAATTAACAATCGCGGTGTTGTAACCCGTATTGTAAAGTGTTACCGTAGATTTTTTTCTTTTTTCTTCAATTGTCTCAGTGACACACCCCTGAACATACATCATGTGTTTGCCATTTTACTCAATCTTTAAACTGCAGGTGGATTATTATGAACACAATATTTCTAGATTGTGTTCCTCTAGCTTCCTCTGCTAGTTCTTCAGGTATTCCCCAGAGCTGTGTAACAAGAATAGTATATACACTAAAACACGAGGAGACCAACTTCACCAAGAAAAGACTAGACAGAGAGACCTGAGACTCAAACTGAGCCTTTCTGACTGACTCTGAGGCATCAGCTCAACTCTTAAAGCTGATTATGACCAAATACACTTCTGTTTTTTATCAGCCCTGCAAATATATGAGCTATGCAAGAGTGCACTGTTACACTTGACTTTTTATTAGCTTTTTAAAATTTTTTATTAAAGGTGCATTAAGCAACTTTTTCATGTTAAAAATACCCGTTTTCTAACCCATACATGCTTAAACAATTGCCTGATGGGCTGAATGAGCCCTTCTCTGATCACTGAGATTGTCTCTATAATCCTGTAAAGTAAAATAAATAATAGGGATTCGGGCCGGAATTTTAGACTGGGCGTGACGTCATGCGCGTTCACGGCACGCTCACCTGGCTGTCTGGCAGGTTTGTGTATTCGCCGCCATTCTCCGTAGAAGATGGATTCTAAGAGACCGGCTTGTAGTTCATTTCAAACACCAACGCAAACTCCACGTAAGATAAAAAAAAGAAAACTTTTGTCCGTGAGCGTGCACACTTCTGGCTGCAGTTTCGTGTTTAGTGTTGGGTTTCATTTCTCTTGCAGCTTTCCCTTGCGGTACTTTTTTTTCTTCTTTTTTTTCGGGTTGAACATGTTCTTTCTCCCATACTCGGGTAACAAAAATGGCTTTGTTTTCAGTGTTAGGTGGTTGTGTCATGTGATGTGTCATTATGAATATTGTTGGGTTATATTATTACTCATCACTGTGAAAGAATAAAAGGGTATAGGTACATTAGTGAGCACTTGTGATTGTTCCCTCACTGGATATTTACAAGAACAGATAACAGTGTAAGTGTGTAGCTTGAAATGCAATCCCAGGGATTCCCAGGGAAAGCAACAACTGGGAAGAATTTACATTAACTTGCACAATGTGATATATTAGTAGCCATATGAAGTAGATTATGTCAAATATATGATTTATGACCCTTGGTTTATGGTTTTATGACAGGATGTCCTTATATGGGGGTTTTATGATGCCATGTGACCTTTGACCCTGTGTGGTTATGGATGTGTGTGTTTATGGATATGTGTGTGTTTATGGATATGTGTGTGTATGGATATGTGTGTTTATGGATATGTGTGTGTTTATGACTGTAAACTGCTCGGTGTGACAAGAAAGTTAATGTTTTTTCAGGGATGTTTTTATTACAATATTTCTAGAATATAATACCAGGTTTATTAGAAGGCTAGATTATGAGACAAGCAAGAGCAGAGGAGAAATATAGAGATATTGTTGTTGTTGTTGTTGTTGTGAGTGCCTTGTTTGGTTTAATGTTGTGTTGTTCAGAAAGGATTGTCTTCAGCGTTTCAAATTCAATTTTCGAATTCAGAAGTTGTGATGGCCTGAGCAGAGATGGGGGAGAAACCCATTTCACAGAGGAGGTGGGAGTGTGTGGCTGCAATGACTGAGTGTGTGATTCTGATATTGGGGAGAAACTCATTTCACTGAGAGATTCTGTAGTCAAATCAGTTATAAAACAGGACGTATTGGGGTGGGAGTGTGTGGCTTCAGTGACTGTGAGTGTGTGATTCTGATGTTGATACTGCCTCCGCCTATATCAGTAGCACCAGTGGATCTTCTAGCCACTAACCACCAAATCTATTGAGTCATCTCAGCCTTAACAAACCTGCTAACAAGCAGTATTGCGGCGTATAAACTTAAAAAGCAATCCAAACGCCGCAGCTGGCTTCGACATGTGGGTTTATACTGAAGACCCGTCACGCTGAACCATTGCACATGATGGGATGTCTTTATTGTTCCATTTCACAAGCTTAGAAAGATCCAACACTTACTTTAATAGATGCATTTCATCAGCCGTGCAAATATACCTCAGACAGTGCAGTAACAGAAGATGAAGATGATGATGATGATGGTCAACAGAAAGTTTCTCCTATAATAAAAAAAATATAATACTAATAAATTATTTAAAATAAAAACATTATAAACGGTTACAAAACGACAAACAATTGTAGTTTAAATTCTTTTTAAGATTTTTTCTGCACTCTCAGATTCCAGATTTTCAATAGTTGTATCTCAACCCAATATTGTCCTATCCTAACAAACCATACATCATTGGAAAGCTTATTTATTCAGCTTCCAGATGATGTATGAATCTCAATTTCAAACAATTGACCAATGTGACTGGTTTTGTGGTCCAGGGTCACATATAGTGTCTCAGCGTGAATTTAAACTACAATTGTTTGTCGTTTCGTAACCGGTTGTAGCCTTCTAGCTTTCTAAAGTTACTTATACACTGCTCAAAAAAATTAAAGGAACACTTTGAAAACACATCAGATCTCAATGGGGAAAAATATCATGCTGGATATCTATACTAATATGGACTGGGTAATGTGTTATGAACGAAAGGATGCCACATCGTTTGATGTAAATGAAAATGATCAACCTACAGAGGATTGAATTCAAAGACACCCTGGAAATCTGAGTGAAAAAATGATGCAGCAGGCTTGTCAATTTTGCTGAAATTTCATTGCAGCAACTCAAAATGGTACTCAGTAGTTTGTATGGCCCCCACGTGCTTGTATGCATGCCTGACAACGTCGGGGCATGCTCCTAATGAGACGACGGATGGTGTCCTGGGGTATTTCCTCCCAGATCTGGACCAGCGCATCACTGAGCTCCTGGACAGTCTGAGGTGCAACCAGGTGATGTCAGATGGACCGAAACACAATGTTCCAGAGGTGTTTTATTGGATGTAGGTCAGGTGAGCGTGGTGGCCCTTCAATGGTATCATTCCTTCATCCTCCAGGAACTGCCTGCATGCTCTCGCCACATGAGGCCGGGCATTGTTGTGCACCAGGAGGAACCCAGGACCCACTGCACCAGCATAGGGTCTGACAATGGATCCAAGGATTTCATCCCGATACCTAATGGCAGTCTGGGTGCCATTGTCTAGCCTGCAGAGGTCTGTGCGTCCCTCCATGGATATGCCTCCCCAGACCATCACTGACCCACCACCAAACCGGTCATGCTGAACGATGTTACAGGCAGCATAACATTCTCCACGGCTTCTCCAGACCCTTTCCTGTCTGTCACGTGCCCAGGGTGAACCTGCTCTCATTTGTGAAAACCACAGGGCACCAGTGGCGGACCTGCCAATTCTGGTGTTCAATGGGAAATGCCAATCGAGCTCCCTGGTGCTGGGCAGTGAGCACAGGGCCCACTAGAGGACGTCGGGCCCTCAGGCCACCCTCATGAAGTCTGTTTCTGATTGTTTGGTCAGAGACATTCACACCAGTGGCCTGCTGGAGGTCATTTTGTAGGGCTCTGGCAGTGCTCATCATGTTCCTCCTCGCACAAAGGAGCAGATACCGGTCCTGCTGATGGGTAAGGACCTTCTACGGCCCTGTCCAGCTCTCCTAGAGTAGCTGTCTGTCTTCCTGGAATCTCCTCCATGCTCTTGAGACTGTGCTGGGAGACACAGCAAACCTTCTGGCAATGGCACGTATTGATGAGCCATCCTGAAGGATCTGGACTGCCTGCGCAACCTCTGTAGGGTCCAGGTATCGCCTCATGCTACCAGTAGTGACACTGACCCTAGCCAAATGCAAAACTGGTGAAAAACAGTCCGAAAAGATGAGTAGGGAAAAAATGTCAGTGGCCTCCACCTGTAAAACCATTCCTGTTTTGGGGGTTGTCTCACTGTTGCCCATCTAGTGCACCTGCTGTTAATGTCATTAACACTAAAGCAGCTGAAACTGATTACCAACCCCCTCTGTTACTTAACTGACCAGATCAATATCCCAGGAGTTTAACTGACTTGATGCTATTCTCTGATTAAAAAGTGTTCCCTTTATTTTTTTGAGCAGTGTAGTTACTAGAATGTCTAAAGTGGACTATCGAAATAAAGTGCAACATATTACCAGATAACTGAGTCATTCCTGTCTCTAACACTAACAGTAAATCACTGGTCATTTATCTCTAACTTCTTTTAACCCATAAGTGAAGAATGTAAAAGACCTTCTCCGTGAGTATATCAGGGCTTTAACACACAGATCATGCTTTGATTCTGTCATTTTATCATTCAGAAAACCAACATAGGAGCCATATTATTATTCCCTTAACTACTTTAATAAGGCACATGGCTTTGGTAAGAATGGTTTATGTGGTTGTTTTGGTGTGCCTACCTATATTAAAATAGCTCAGGAAATAACTTGCACACATGAAAATAAGACAAGAGTTTGCTCACACATGGACATGGCTCTGATAAAGGGTTGAACTCAAAAACGTTCTGGACGATAAATGAATGTGAGATTTTTTGGCCTATTTTTCATGTGCAGATCTTGTCATTTTTTGATTTGAGTTATTTTTGGATCTACACACCGCAGTGTAAAGTTCATTCATCTGTTTTGGACTATTGTTTGATATGCTTCTCCGTTCTCTCTACAGCTCAAGAAAGAAATATATATGAAGTGTCGGTGGTAAAGTCAGATCACTCTGAATGAAGTCTTTTTTGGTAAGAATACAATTAACCCCTTAAACCCTAAGTGTCCCGCCCCCAGCGAAAACAATTCATAACCAAATTACTAAGCAACCACTGAATGGAACAACACAAATGTACATTTTAAAGCTTAGAATCTCAGCTTTTTAATGCATCTAATCACTTTGATCAACTCCTAACGAGTGCTGAGTAATCCCTCTAAAACGGAGTGTACCGTCCGCAGGCGACACCTAGCTGCGGAAAAAATAATCTTCATATTTTTCAAAAGTCTTACCTTGATCAACTTAAAATAAGTGTCATTTGAAAGCTTAGTCTGAAATTTACAATGAATGTAGACAATTTGAAAAAAGTATTGCTGACTTATTTGCTGATAAATAGAATTTCTTTTTTTCATAATCTATAAAATACTTTTTTTGTACTATTTACTGCAATGTGTCAAAAACATCACACAGCTCATGAAACATTCACAGATCGTTGAAAATGGCACTTCATTTTTTACAGCATATTATTACAATTAAAATGAAACCAAAATGAACATAATCTATTGCTTTTATGACAAGATATTCTTCATGGAGAAACAATTTTAAAAATGGACCGTCAAGGACTGAACAAAAAGGCTATCTCTTGTTATTTGGTGCAAACACCTTCTACCTTATTTTGTTTATTCTCAGGTTAAGGTAAAGTAAGTCAAATTCATTCTAAATAATAAGTATTTGAACGTCCATACTTACAACTCAGAAGAAAGACTTCTCCGTGGTTTAGTTCAGCTCAACCCTTTCATAAAGCAGAGACTTGTGGCAAGTTGTTTCTTTTTGTATCAATTATTAGTAGTTTATTATAACAATAATAAGAGTTTTACATAATTTCAAAAATCAAAGTAAAGTTCAAGAGTTTGTCAGTTCACAAGCTTCGCCAGCAGGTGTCAGGCTTGGATCATCAAACAATGGAGAGGCTGTCTTCCTTTACAGCGTCTGCTTCTCATAGGTCTTACTGTACTTTTTATAATCCATTTCATCACACCCCCTCATTACATATTCAGTTACATATGGACAATTTATCCAATCCCAGATCTGGAACAATTGTCAACTCCTTCAGTCTTTTAACTACTTCCATAAAAGACACCTTCCTTAGCCTTCTTTTCCTCTTACGAGCTCGGGCCTTTAATCGTCTTCTCCTCTTGGTCTAAAATACAACAACCAGGTAATACTTTTTCATTTTACTGAATATATGCTGTTTAATACATAGTACTATTTCTTCATTTAATAAATGCTTATAACACAGAATATATTTCAGTCATATCATTGTATTACTTCAATAAAAGATTTTTCCACAAATGGTTTACAGTGTCTTTTTTCTTCAACCAATTAGTTTTATCAATAAAACAATTTCAAATTAAACATGTTTTAGTGTCCTTATTATAAATCAAATAAACAATTTCAAATCAAACATGTTTCAGTGTCATTACTATAAATCAAATAAACATTTTCCAATCAAACATGTTTCAGTGTCATTACTATAAAAATAAAGGGTTTCTTATAAAACTCTTTATATAAACCACGTTCAGGGGTTTCTTATAAAAACCTCTTACATTGTTTCCATACCTTAAGGTTTCTTATAAAAACCTTTTACATTGTTTCCATACATTAAGGTTTCTTATAAAACCCATATACAGTGTTTTCCTTTACATACAAGCATTGTTATAGTCAATATAAGACTGTTTATATGAGTCATAATAGAATCAATTGCATATTTCACCCAACACTCTGTAACTTTTGATTCCTTTATCCAATCACCACAATGTTATCCAGATGCAGCTCACATTAAGAGGGACTTCACCAAAAAAGAATTTTCCTCCTACCTTATTTCCTTCCTGAGTTATTCCATGACAAATAAGAAATATATGCAAAATCATAATAAAAAATATATATATTTTTTGTCTTTATCAGCAGTTTCTCGGCAGGAGCTTCCTCTGTCTGACATCCTCACAATGATCCATGCTATCTATAGTCTCCGCATGCATTCAACACATGCATATAAAACTCCATAAGATAATACAACTGATTATGAATATTAATAAAGAATAATAGTACAGATACATAATATTTGATAATAAAATAATGAAATTATATAAAAGAAGCAATTTTAGTCTTCATGTTCTTTCAAATGATACCTACCTTTTGACTCTCCTTGCTATAGTTTTGAAGTTATGAGTCTTTAGTTTTGTGTGTGTCACTCAGAAAACAACACTTTTTTTATTGCCTTCCAAATGTGTGAGGACTAAATAAAAAGGCTCCCTTTGTTCCAAATGCTGTAACTTTTGAGTACTTTATGCGATCATCACAAAAGTTGATCCAGATGCAGCTCACATTTATTTTTTACAGCCATTTTTGATCATATTTACCAGGGGTGCCATTGATTCTGACCACAACTGTATATCATAAATTAAATCGGGAGACCAGAGCACAGATGTGCAGTATTGTCCTTTTTCACACTATTACAGCTGAATGCAAAAGAAAAAAAGAAAATAATCCTGAGGAAAAGAATAAAGCGACTGGAAAAGAGCTCTTAGATATTCTTGTTATAACATATCATGTTAAAATACCAAGTGTGACGTTATTCTCATGTTATACTTAAATAAAACATGAAGGAAAATTGACAGCTCAATCAGTCAAATGACGGCAAACTTATGATTTCAAATGATTTGTTTCAGCCTTTTTGAATGGAAGTTCCCGAACCGTAAGTGCCTCAGATAATTCAACACGCAGATCGTCAGGAATAAGGTGGATTGGCGCTATGTATTTTTAATAATAGGCTACACTTTACAAATTATATATACACAACAGATATTATATTCTGGCAGTTTCTCTGGCCCTTATGTGTCCTCGCCACTGGTTTGTCATGAAATCATTACAAGTCAGTTTAATTAAAGTCAACACACATGAAATCATTCATCACAAACTTTAATAGTGCATTCGAATGAACACAAATATGGACACATTCAATGGCATATATATTTCAGAAACACAGATGATTCCCTCAAACATTTACTGATTGAATTATGAGTGATTGTTTTACTCACAAATCAGTCTAAAATCATTCAAGCTTCTCCATCTGACAATCTTCACAAGCTTCATGTTTTCAGTGGTTTGTGTCTTCATCTCTCTTTCTCTCTTCGTGTGTTTACTCCTAGTTTCCATTTCTGTAATTTAAACTATTAAACAGATCAAAAGAAAAACAATCAATATTAAATCTCAAGAATATACTTAATGAAGAATAGATAAATAAAGCTGTATTTATTTTTCTAAAAGAAAGAACTTTTATTTATTTATTTATTTATTTATTTATTATTACTTTATTTTATCAGTTCTACTTTATTTTTATCAGTTCTAAATTGTTAGATGCCTACCGCCAATAGAAAAGAAGAAGAAGAAGAAGAAGAAGAAGAAGAAGAAGAAGAAAAACAGTTTGAGTTCAGTTTCAAATGCAAATGAAAAGTTTGTGCAATATGTTGTAAGAATGCCTCAACCTTTTAATATTGGCATTAAATAATTACTGACTTTTTCACAGAGCACTGGTATCCTGCAGTTTGTGTTAAATTGTGTTTGGGGTGGTTATTAATAATAATAATCATTTGTATATATCACTTTTCCAACACCCAAGGCCGTTTTACAAAGATAGGTTCAGGAATAGAACAAACTGAACATCACCATTAAAGCACAATACTGATACCAAGGGCAGAAAGTAATACAGAGGTCATATTATATCATAACATATCCATAACAAGGTATAATTTAATTAATAAAGAGTAATATACAGGGATAAAATGTGTTTCTAAGAGGTTTTTGAAGGAGAGAAGGGTGGATGATTGAACCACAACGCTAAAAGACCTTTGGGGGAGTCCAAGGCTTGAAGCTTCCCATACTCTGGGAAACAAATGGTTAAGTTTTCAGTTTTCGGCTATGTTTCGTTATGACTGGTGGTTTATATTAGTGATCATGTTCGCGGTGTGAGTGGGTTTGTTAACTGAGCTTAATCTTACTTCTGGTAAACTTGGTTACAACTTTCCTCTTTTCTGCACTTGGGCAGGGGAGAGTGACGGGCGGTGTGTGTGTGTGTGTGTGTGTGTGTGTGTGTGTGTGTGTGTGTGTGTGTGAGCCAGATTCATACAACAGTCTACTTCCTTTTTACTACTAAATCCTCCTTCAAGCTTATGTTGCATGTTCGGAGTGTTCTGTAATATGTAAAGTATTGGAGTAAATGTAATTAGTAATTGTACTTAAGTCTCTTTTTGGCTACTTTGTAGTTTTACTGAGTATCAAATAAATTAGCAACTTTTACTCTCTTGACTACATTTTTGAATAAGTAAATGTACTTTTTACTCTAATACATTTGTGATGAGTAATGCAATTACACATTAGAAATGTATTTATTAGAAATTCATTTATTAAGATTAACCCCTTAATCATCTTGTTTTCGAGGGGCTCCCACCACACAGTGTATAACAGTCACTACATTTCAACAAAAACAAAAATTAAACAAAATACAAATTTACAATACATCAACAAACAACAAAACACAAACATTAATTGAAAAATAACACCACAAAGTTGAAATAATAACAAATAATAAATGTACAACAAAGTATATTCATCAATTAATCTAATAATAAATAAACATCCAATCTAAACCAAAAATATATAAAGAAAAGAAAACTAAACAGTCACCTTCAATGATAGCATGTACAGTCCACCGCAAAATTAGAGTTTGTTTAAACATCCAAAATTATGTAATAGATCGAATATCTGCAGGTAAATTATTCCAGTCTATTGGTGCTTTGAACATAAAAGCTATTTTACCAATTGTTCTTTTCACATGAGGAACAAAAATATATAAAAAAAATAAGTCTGGACAGACTGTCTCGCTTGATAATTTAAAGAGAAAGGTACTAAATATTGTTGTAAATAATTAGGATATTTAAAATAAATAAATTTTAATATAAATAAAAAGCCAATGATAAATGTAGTCTAAAATGCAAAGATGGCCACTGAAGTGCATAATACATTGTACAGTGATGAGTTTAAAAAAGAGCATTCCAAAACAAATCTGCAAAGTCTATTATATACCGTATTAAGTGGAGCAAGATCTGATTTTGATCACAATAATCAATGATTAGACATATGAGTTGAGAAACAACTTTCTTACAAACACTGTATGAGAAACAATTTTGAGATCGATGTAAAATACTAATTCAAAAATGGATTGTATGTAAAATATGATTAATATGTAATTTGCAAATAAATATTTACATTTAAATAAATAAATAATAAATATGTAACATGCAAATAAATACCCTCTTTACATGATACTAAGAACAATTTTTAGATTTAAGTTTCTGTCTAGAACCAAAAATCATAATATAAGACTTAGTTTTATTAAACACTAATTTATAATCCAAAAGCCAATCTTGTAAAATATTAAAATCATACTGAAGAGATGGTTGAATTTGTGAAATATCAGAATTATATATATATATGTGACGGTATCATCAGCATAAAGTTGAACATTACAGTTTTTGAAAATGAACGGTAAATTATTGACATAAATGGAAAAAAGAAGTGGTCCCAATATTGAGCCTTGGGGCACACCCCTTGACAGAAAATCAGATTTATTCCCATATAATACCACACATTGTTTTCTATTATGCAGGTATGAATTAAACCACATAACTGAAATTTTAGAAAGACCAATGGTATGGAGTTTGTCTAAAAGCTTTAGATAAATCAAGAAAAATTGCATCTGTGAGTTTACCATCAGCTGCAGCTCAAAACACATCATTAGTAAACTTAAGTAATGCAGTAGTTGTAGAATGATTGGATATAAAGCCAGATTGAGATGGTGATAAAATATTATTAATAAAGTAAAAAAAAAAAAATGTTTTTTTTTTTTTTTTTTTTGTACTGTTACCCACGTCTCTGAGCTCTTATTTGATGAACGAACTTGCACTAATTTCTGTTTGAAGAGTTCGAATACTCTTCATGGATTTCTCGTCTGCTTTTAATACTGTCCAACGTTATCTTCTTTTTAAAAATTTTTTTTATTATGTTTATTGAATTTTTCTTAAGAATAATTCGTCATAAAGGGAAAGACTGTAGAGCAGGTCTCGAATTTTAAATACTTGGGTACAATTATTGATGAGAACTTAATTTTGAAAGTAATGTAGAGTACATCCATAAAAAGGCATGACAATGTTTGGGTCTCCTTAGGAAATTGAGAAGTTTTAACATTAGCACGCACACTCTAACCACGCTATATCGATCAATGATTGAGAGTACTCTCGCATATAATATTGTTTCATGGTACGGCAATCTAACATTAAAACAAAAGAACAAACTCTCACAAATTATTAATCAAGCAAATAAGATTATTGGACACAAACAACAGCCACTTCAGGGCTTGGTTCATTTTATGGGAAAAATGGCAATTGCAATTTTTAAAGATAATACTCACCCTCTTCACTCTACTTTTGATTTGCTCCCATCTGGGCGTAGACTCAAAATTCCCTTGCCTAGAAGCCTTTTTTTTGTGTGTAAAATTTGTATCTGTGTTGTTAATGTGTGATGTGTTTTTTTAGCAGTAATGTGAATGTATCTATGTCACCAGTGTCAAAGATACATTTCCACTCTGTGACAAACAGACTGAACAATAAAGTTCAACTTCTCTGAGTGGAGTTCCCAGAAGTTCAACTTCTCTGAGTGGAGTTCCCAGAGTGGCGTAGTTGTGTGAAATTATCATTTAAACTCACCTGTGGGTTTCTGGATCGGCACAAGAGAGTTTCTCTCATCATTGCCTGTGATGTGAATAAAGTGACAGTAGTGTGTAGGAGTTTAAACGCCTCATTAGTTTTGATTTGACATCAAAATTGGATTGTGATCCAATCGACCAAAACGAATCTTACAGTTTTTTGTTTTTTATCCTTACACACAATTTGTGAAACTATGGCTCCTCTTGTCAAAACTACAGAGCCCCACACATGACATGCAGGAAAGAGTAGTAGGCTGAATCATGCGCACAATTTACTTTTTTTTCTTGCATGTCACGTCGAGGGCTTCGTATAAAACTCTACACACACACACCACATGATCAGCCACATACACAAACTACACACTGATGTGAAACATGTAAAACACTTCTCTCTTGTGTCTTTAGCTTGTTCAGTGCAGTGGAGTTTCTCAAAGCACTCACACGTACATGTGCACAAATACACTGTATATACAGTATGTGACTGATGAATTGTACAGTTATGGAACTGAACTGAATCAACACTGAACTGACTTGAGCAGAATAATGACACTATTGGCTTGTTTGAGCTGCTTTATAGCAGAATCTGAATTTGTTACTATTGTGAAGCTGCTGTGAAACAATCTATATCATATAAAGCACTATATAAATAAAGCTGACTTTACTTGTAATATTTAGTATATATATATATATATTTTTGATTTCTAAGTGATTCATTTAGGTATACTTACACTATAAATCAGAAGTACAAGAGGGTTAAAAAAAAAAAAAAAAAATTATATATATATATATATATATATATATATATATATATATATATATATATATATATATATATATATATATATATATATATATATATATATATTTGTTATGATGAGGAAGGAGAACCCAGGCGCAGACAAAGTACACTAAACACGATTTATTATAGGCAAAAAGGGGAAAATAAAGCCCACAATGGGGTAAAACAAGACAAGACTGAGGATACTAACTAGACTATAAACTTGACAGAAGACTAGACACTAACTAACAGCAAATACACGAACAGGATCTTCACAGGACTCGTAACGAAGACAGGATACTCACAGGAACTATTTTGCAATGACTCACATGAAATAATAGCACAGGCAAGCTTCTCAGAGTAACATCACAGCAGTATTCACAATGAACCGACCCAGGACAGAAAACATGAGGGGATTAAAAAGGGAGAAACTAATCAGGAACAGGTGACACAGGTAAAGCAATAATCTAACCAGGGACACAGGTGAAACAATGACTAAACAAGGGGGCGGGGTTACATGACGAGACAACGCAAGCACATGGCCAAACCAATGGCCATGTGCTGCACATGAAACATGGGCCTGTCATGATTCTGCCGCAAGACAAGAGAAAATCAAAGACAAGAAGGCAGAATCATGACAGAACCCCTCCCCTAAGGAGCGGCTTCCAGACGCTCCCTAAGGGAACACTAAACACGTGACATGACAGACTGAGACAAGGACACAAACCAACAAACAAGGCAGGGGAGGTGGAGACAACACAGAGTTCAGGGGGGGCAGTCCAGGGTGGATGGGAGGACTGGGGGGAAACAAAGTCCTTAGGGGGCAGTCCAGGGTGGATGGGTGGACTAGGGGTCTTGGGTGGACAGGACGAGGGCTGACGGCGAGGGGTCCGGGCAGACATGGATGGGGACCCACGAGGGGATGACTTGGGGGAAACAGTCCGAGGCTGGGAACTCGCAGGGGTGCTATCTGACAGAGGAACAGAAACAGAAAGCAGCGGGACAGGAATCTTGACGGGGGACACAGGAGGCGACACAACAGGAGATAAGACAGGGGATACTGCGGGTGACGATGGAACAGAAACGAAAACAGAGCTCCCCGAAGACGGCTCAGAATTAACGCTCCCCATCACAGAATCGGGGAGATCGTCGTCAGCAGCCAACTGGGGTACGGTGCTCATGGCAGCTGACTGGGGTACGGCGCTCACGGCAGCTGACTGGGGTACGGCGCTCACGGCAGCTGACTGGGGTACGGCGCTCACGGCAGCTGACTGGGGTACGGCGCTCACGGCAGCTGACTGGGGTACGGCGCTCACGGCAGCTGACTGGGGTACGGCGCTCACGGCAGCTGACTGGGGTACGGCGCTCACGGCAGCTGACTGGGGTACGGCGCTCACGGCAGCTGACTGGGGTACGGCGCTCACGGCAGCTGACTGGGGTACGGCGCTCACGGTGCACTTAGAATCAGTGGACTCAGGACAAGACTTGACTGACTTGACGGGGACTTCAAGAATCTGGACAAGACGTTTAAGGTATTCAGACATTGTCTCGGCAGCGACGAGGACAGGCATCTTCTGATGAGCAGAAACCGACCGCAAGACAGCTTCAGCAGCTGAATCGGCCGCTTCTCTCTCTGCAGCACTTGGAGGAGCGGGCTCTGGAACAGCGCTTGCAGGAGCGAGCTCTGGAACAGCGCTTGGGACAGCTAAAGATGAAGAGCGAGAGGCTCCCTTTCTCCTCTTCTTTCTCCTTGAACGCGAAGCCGAATCTGTAGCTGGGCTAGCGACCAGTTGGAGATGTTCAGCTGGAACCGTAACAGGAGCAGGGAGGGCGTTCTCGGGCAGCGCTGACTCGGTCGAGGAAGACTCAGAATCCCAGGAAACTCGTCTCCCTCGTTTACCATGGAGAACAATGGGAACAGAAGAGGCCTCAGGAGAAGTGGAACCAGCCGGATCACCAAGGGCAACAACGGCCAGGACACGACCCTCCGGGACTACAGGTAGCGAGGCAGGTGTAGACAAGATGGAGCCCCGCATCTCCCTTCGAGATAAACAGTCCACCAAGTCAGTAAACGGCCGGTCTACCAACTGCTCTCGTTCAGCAAGAGGCGGAGGAGTGTTGAGACCCGCTATGAAGTAGCGGTTGAGAAGGGTGTCAGGGAGGAAGAGTCGCTTCTCATGAGCGACCCGAGCGTACTGTCTTATGGACCTCTCTCCCTGAGGCGGAATCGGCAGCTTACCGATCCTGACATCTGAACACGTCTTGTGCCACCACTCCTTTAAAAGTTCCGCTTGGGACTCAACGGGCGAGGACCTTCTGTCTGCTGGGTTCGATGCTGGTCGGTTCATTCTGTTATGATGATGAGGAAGGAGAACCCAGGCGCAGACAAAGTACACTAAACACGATTTATTATAGGCAAAAAGGGGAAAATAAAGCCCACAATGGGGTAAGACAAGACTGAGGATAACTAGACTATAAACTTGACAGAAGACTAGACACTAACTAACAGCAAATACACGAACAGGATCTTCACAGGACTCGTAACGAAGACAGGATACTCACAGGAACTATTTTGCAATGACTCACATGAAATAATAGCACAGGCAAGCTTCACAGAGTAACATCACAGCAGTATTCACAATGAACCGACCCAGGACAGAAAACATGAGGGGATTAAAAAGGGAGAAACTAATCAGGAACAGGTGACACAGGTAAAGCAATAATCTAACCAGGGACACAGGTGAAACAATGACTAAACAAGGGTAACAAGGGGGCGGGGTTACATGACGAGACAACGCAAGCACATGGCCAAACCAATGGCCATGTGCTGCACATGAAACATGGGCCTGTCATGATTCTGCCGCAAGACAAGAGAAAATCAAAGACAAGAAGGCAGAATCATGACAATATTTTTTTTTTTCTGAAAACATTGAGTTTTTCTTTCTAAGTTATTGATTTATGTACAAATTAACGGTTGGGATTGTCCACATTTGACTCTCAAACATCAGTTGAAACAACAGCATTTTTAGAGTGTATTAACTATTGACTATGAACAGTGTTTAAACAGTGCCTAAAATTACTACTTACAATATTTGTAAATGTAAAAAAGTGCATTAGGTAATGTATGATTTTAATGACACATGTTAGCATTCAGATTTTAATCATCAATCTGTTTAAATCATTTGTAGATTTTTAAGAACTACATGATCATATGAATTGAAAGTTTAATGACATTTGTAAGCATTGTAATTAACATGAAATAATGATCTGTTAATGATCATGATAAATAATCTAATGTTTAATAAGTTCATTAGTAAACATTAAGCACATTATGTCACATTTCTAGTCGTGTAAATATAGATTACAGTTTTTCAGCCGGTCACGTGATTATCACTTTCAGCGGAGATGTAAAGCTCTTGCCCACACACAATATAACAAACTGTGCAGTGTATTTCACAAAAAAAAAAAAAAAAAAAAAAAAAAAAAAAATATATATATATATATATATATATATATATATATATATATATATATATATATATATATATATATATATATATATATTTTAATTTTGACCACATCAGTTAGCCTATTTTTGCTACTTTTGTTTTTGCTTTTCTTTGCTTTACCCCGGGCTTAAAGTAAAAAGATGATGTGAAAAATAGTAGTATAATTTAATTAAATGCATTTATGGTGAGATTACTAAATTTTCATGTCAATCTGTGTTAATTGAGCACAAACCATGTGCTGTCACTGTAATCCAGCACAGCAGAAATATACGATCGCTGTAAATGCACTGCTAAAGCTCTAACCTAAACATGGGTACGGGGAAACACACACCACATATGGCAGAAAGAGTGTGTGTGGGAAACAGGCGTAAGTGTATTTGTGCCAGAAATGAGTCACTGCTTTGTACTTTACATTTCTCCTTACAGTCATTGCCTAGTTGTTCAGATATGTTGGTGTGTATGTTCTCGGTTTATGTCGTCTTGTTCTGTCGTCCTTGCTGGAGTTTTGATCTGTTATCATTCATGTCCTTAGTATCGTTACCTCACACAAAACTGTCAAAATAAAAGCAAAGTAGGTTTACAAAATAATTCCATTGATGTGAGAAGGTTATGAGAAGCAGGGGAATACCTCTAGCTCTAACAAGACGACAGTAAGGACAGCAGAGCAGGACGACAGTTAAGATGACAAATAGACATAAATAAAGAACACATGATCATACTAATTTATGAGTTATATTATGAGTAGCTGGGGAATACCTCTAGCTCTTATAACAAGACGACAGAACGACAGAACGAATCGACATAAACCAAGAACATACACATGAACATACTAATTTATATGAAAAAGTAGGTACAATACAGAAAAGACGACAGAACAATACACTATAAACAGAGAACATGAACATATTAATTTATCTGAACAACTAGGCAATGACTGTTGACAAGGATAAATGTAAAGCACAAAGCAGTGACTCATTTCTGAAGATTATCAGTGCAGGAACCGATCGACTTCAGCGCTGCATTTGACATGTCGATCAAACACACTTCTAGACCGGCTGGAGAACTGGGTCAGGCTCCTAATGCTTCAGCTCATGCTTAGAAGAGAGAGGTTTTTATGCGAGTATTGGTGCAATTTTGTGTTTAAAAGACGTCTAATAGCCAAACAAACACGGCCCAGACGTCTAGGCTAAAACAAGGCAAAATATGGGCTGTGTGAGAGGCGTGGTCTACATGTGAGAGGAGGAGATTACAAGTGAGAGGCGTGGTCTACATGTGAGGGGAGGAGTTTACAAGTGAGAGGCGTGGTCTACATGTGAGGGGAGGAGTTTACAAGTGAGAGGCGTGGTCTACATGTGAGGGGAGGAGTTTAAACTGAAGATTTGCCACTCTGAACACTCTGATCTCTCAGCTCTGCGCTGGATGTTTCCTCTTTTCAGCACATCACAAGGTCAGTAAAACACGTTCTTTTTTGTTTTGTGAAGATATTTTATTTATTTATTTAAATCTGGACATTTATCTTTCTATTTTAGTGAAACTGAAGTGGAATTTTTAATGGGAAATGAATGCATTTGAGAATAAAACACATATATCACAAACTATTAAACATACAGACAAACAGACGAGAGAGAGAAAAATGGCAAGCAAAAAAGACTAAATATGCTAAATAGCATATTATATATATTATATATATATAATAACTGTGTGTGTATATATATATATATATATATATATATATATATATATATATGAATACTTCAGATGCAAAAGCCTCTAAATGCCATCTGATATTTTCTTCTAGAATGATCGTTTTTATCAAGCTTGTATGTTTATGTTCAGTTATTTCATTTTAATGGCAATGAAAATTACCTATTAATTGTAATTAAAGCGAAATTACTGAACCTAAATATACAAGCTTGATAAAAATGCTCATTTTAGAAGAAAATTTCAGATGGCACTTAGAGGCTTTTGCATCTGAACTCTTCATATATAGACTAAGTTGATTCAATCTGTTAGGAGTAGCACCCATAAATATGCTACTCTGACTCCGTACATACATACAAATATATATACACATATACATATGAAGAGTTCAGATGCAAAAGCCTCTAAGTGCCATCTGAAAATTTCTTCTAGAATGATCATTGTTATCAAGCTCGTATATTTAAATTCAATAATTTCACTTAAATGGCAATGAAGATTACCTATTAATTGTCATTTAAGTGAAATTAATGAACTTAAATATACGAGCTTGATAAAAATGATCATTCTATGAGAAAATTTCAGATGGCACTTAGAGGCTTTTGCATCTGAACTCTTCATATATCGTTTGGTCAACCCTCTGGGGAAGGTCCTGACCCCTATATAGCCTATATAGCACAATAATCTACACTGAGACTCTGAGCCTCTATAGCTTGAGTTCACCTGTCCTGACTTGATGTAACACAAACATACAGGCTTGTACACTTGCTCCGCACATGATGAGAGATAAATCTCTAATGGACTTTAAAATACGTATTTGTAAGAGAAGTTTCTTTCATTTCTGACATCTCTTGTCATACGTCATTAACAACTAGTTTGTTTCGTACACACTGCGTAGAGTTCTTGTAAATGCAGTTGTCCCCTGCTTTTTTTGGGAGTTAATTCGGCTTTCACTCCTGTAAATTACTGAATTGTGTGTGTGTGTGTGTGTGTGTGTGTGTGTGTGTGTGTGTGTGTGTGTGTGTGTGTGTGTGTGTGTGTGTGTGTGTGTGTGTGTGTGTGTGTGTGTGTGTGTCAACACCTCAGTAGGATCAGTAGTACATGAACTGTAGGTTAATTTTATTTTAGTGCCTAAGAATCAGAAACGTTTGGCTTGATGCCTTAGAGTCCTCATTACACACACACACACACACACACACACACACACACACACACACACACACACACACACACACACACACAGTACTGTATTCTTCTCAACAAGAAAAGGTGTTGTTTTTCTAGAACATCAGTTTTCCCGACACCGACAGGATCAATGTTAAAAAGACAAAGATCAAAACACTTATTTAACTCAGAGTGGAGGAGTTTGGAGTCGAGCTGGCGAGGGAAGAGTGTATCTTAAATGTGTTTGTTAATGGTTTTACGCCAGTTGCTCAGGCTAGATGTTTAAAGAATGAAACTTCATCAAAAGCTTTCCTGTGATTCTCTGGGCTTGCACACAAAAACCTCTCATACTGATTTAGTGTATATACATTTGTCTTTACTTTTGTATTTTTTAAAGAAATGTTTTAGTTTTTACCCCAACCCATCGTGTGTGTAAATAGTTGTGCTAAAATCTTTGTGCGTATTTTACACGCAAAAAAACTAGTCTACACCTGTTTCCTGTTTTTGTTTTCCTGTGCGGTTTCCAGCGCCTTTTTAAGAAAGTTGCAGGTTAACTTTGCTCATTCTTCTTTATTGCATATTAAGTGCACAATTAAGGTTTGGTTGAAAGTGATTCATTCTGATGTTTCAGAAATGAAGTGAGACTCACACATATGCAGAGACTAAATAAGGCTAGTTCTTGTGACACTGTTTTCTGTGTTTCTATGACCTAAACTCAGTGAGAAAAAATAGTTTTTTCATCAATGAAGCTTTTAATAACTGAAATCAGCATTAAATGTAGCATTAATGGCTTATTTCCAGTGTTGAGTAACAACAACCTTTCAATATCACGGGAATTACCCTAAACATGCAGACCCGACTACAAGAGATGAAAGACACAGAGAGAAACACAGACACACTTCCTTACCTGTCAGGGATCACTGGTGATCCCGGATTATTTTAGTTCAAAATATGTTTGAGCTTATATATCTCAATATTAATAACAGTCTGGTTAATTTTGAGTCTTGAACTATAAACTCAAAAAAATCTTTGGGTTGGCTTTCTAAATGTATGTGTGTTATGTTTCTATTCAGAATTACTTATGAGCAGTAACCTTTTTATTTTGGGCATTTCATGTATGCAGCACTTGCCAAAATTGGGGGTGATGAGGAAGGGGTTAAAGAACTTCCTGTGTGGTTTCTGTATATTTGCTCAATCTCATGCACTCTTTTTGCAAATCTCTACACACGTTCTTACTCAATAAACTTTGCACTGTAATGCTTTTGTGCTGCAAACCTGTAAATACAACTATAGCACAACTAGAGTTAAACACAACTACAACAAGCGTCATCATTTACACACAACGGCTCAAAATTATTCACAATTGTTTCTAATGATGTGATCAAACCAACTGTACAAACTATGAAGTTTCAGAAGAGATCAGAAGAGTTCAGAAGAGATCAGAAGAGATCAGAAGAGTTCAGAAGAGATCAGAAGAGATCAGAAGAGATCAGAAGAGTTCAGAAGAGATCAGAAGAGTTCAGAAGAGATCAGAAGAGTTCAGAAGAGTTCAGAAGAGATCAGAAGAGTTCAGAAGAGTTCAGAAGAGTTCAGAAGAGATCAGAAGAGTTCAGAAGAGATCAGAAGAGTTCAGAAGAGATCAGAAGAGTTCAGAAGAGTTCAGAAGAGATCAGAAGAGTTCAGAAGAGTTCAGAAGAGATCAGAAGAGTTCAGAAGAGATCAGAAGTGTTCAGAAGAGATCAGAAGAGTTCAGAAGAGATCAGAAGAGATCAGAAGAGTTCAGAAGAGTTCAGAAGAGATCAGAAGAGATCAGAAGAGATCAGAAGAGTTCAGAAGAGATCAGAAGAGATCAGAAGAGTTCAGAAGAGATCAGAAGAGTTCAGAAGAGATCAGAAGAGTTCAGAAGAGATCAGAAGAGTTCAGAAGAGATCAGAAGAGTTCAGAAGAGATCAGAAGAGATCAGAAGAGTTCAGAAGAGATCAGAAGAGATCAGAAGAGTTCAGAAGAGATCAGAAGAGATCAGAAGAGTTCAGAAGAGATCAGAAGAGATCAGAAGAGTTCAGAAGAGTTCAGAAGAGTTCAGAAGAGATCAGAAGAGTTCAGAAGAGATTAGAAGAGATCAGAAGAGTTCAGAAGAGATCAGAAGAGATCAGAAGAGTTCAGAAGAGTTCAGAAGAGTTCAGAAGAGTTCAGAAGAGATCAGAAGAGATCAGAAGAGTTCAGAAGAGATCAGAAGAGTTCAGAAGAGATCAGAAGAGTTCAGAAGAGATCAGAAGAGTTCAGAAGAGATCAGAAGAGTTCAGAAGAGATCAGAAGAGATCAGAAGAGTTCAGAAGAGATCAGAAGAGATCAGAAGAGTTCAGAAGAGATCAGAAGAGATCAGAAGAGTTCAGAAGAGATCAGAAGAGATCAGAAGAGTTCAGAAGAGATCAGAAGAGATCAGAAGAGTTCAGAAGAAGGGTAAAGGTGGCGCCCGGGGGTGTGTCGGCTGCTCGTCTTGCTCAGTTTGCTTTATTGTTTTTACTTTTTATGTTGTGTTTACTTCCTCAATTCAATAAAGAGATAGTGTGCACATCCAGACACTTTTTGGCAGGTGCTCGATCAAAATGAATCATCCGACTCAAAATAAACAAAAATCGGCACACTGCTACTTCTGCTCCCAAAGATTTATAAAAAAAAAAAGCAACGTTTCGACCCAAACGAACGGCCTGATGAAGACCCTTTGGGTCGAAACGTTGCTTTTTTAAATAAATCTTTGGGAGCAGAAGTAGCAGTGTGCCGATTTTTGTTTATTTTGAGTTTACTTCCTCAATATGGCCAAACTTTATGGACTTATGATCATCAAGCATTATTTAATATCCGTTCATCTGTACCCGACCTCTCTGGCACTGGACAATACTTTCTTCCTCGGCTTGTGAGACCTCTGGTAAGGACGGCATTAGTCAATGCCAGATCCCTTGCAAACAAATCATTCACAACAACTTGGATTTTTTATTTACTGTTGAACATGGCTGAATGCTGTTGATCTCGCCCCTATTATGGAAGCAACTCCGGCTGATTGTGACTTTTTTAGCTCTCCCAGAAGCTCTGGTCGGGCTGGTAGACTGGCCATTATTTTTAACAAACATTTTAAATGTCGTTTTGAAGCCCAAGTGATGATGTTGTATTACAAGAAACCTTTGCTTTGTGTAAATGTTTATCGTGCTCCTAAATATCACAAAGACTTCATTGAAGAATTCTCTGATTTTTTGTCTCACATTGTACTACTGTCTGATTCAGTCTTGATTGTTGGTGATTTTAATGTATGTTTGCTGCCCAGGAAAACCTATGGTAGCTGAATTCATAGAAATGTTGGACTCTTTTAACATGATTCAATCTGTTAGGAGTAGCACACATAAACGTGGCCATTCTCTCGATCTCGTTCTGTCTTTAGGAATCTCGATTTGTGATCTTAATATCATGCCACGTAGTTTTTCTGATCATTGTCCGGTGGTATTTAATGTGTGTCCTTCTGCTCCTGTGTCGATGGTATGTTCCCATATATTCACTCCACTTACAGCATCAGAATTTCTAAAAGCTTTTATTGCCTCTCCACAAATCCCTTGTATCGAGGCTTCATCTCCCTCTGTCGATCCAGATGAGTTGATTTCAACGTTTAATTCTGTCTGTATGAACATCACGGAGGAAAGAAGAGCCAGAACTCGGGCTCTTAGACGGGAATATAGAAGAGCAGAAAGGAGGTGGAGGAAAGATGGATTGCAAGTTTCCTCGCAAATGTTAAGGGAAAGTCTTACAAAATACCAAAAAGCTGTGAAATATTATAGAGCAAGTTACTTGTCTGATATGATTGCTAAAAACCCGCCGCGTGAGCTTTTTGCTGTTATCAATAGACTGCTTTGTCCAAGTACAAAACTTAGCTTTACTTCATCATCGGCAATGTGCAATTTATTTTTAACGTTTTTTGTTGAGAAAATAAATGGAATCAGAGCATGTTTTTCATCTATGGTTGCTAACCCAGTGCTAACAGATTTAACTGGAATGTATTCTTTTAGTCAGTTTTAACTGGTGTCACTCTCTGACATTAGTTGCACCGTCCATTCTTAAGGAAGGTGCTGATATATAGTCGGCTCAAGTATCTTATCTATTATTATTAGTGGTCTACAGAATGGCATCGTACTACTTTGCCTAAAGCAAGCTACCCTATCTTCTAAGTCTGGGCCCACATGATTAAAAAAATTATCTACCAATTTAAAAATTGCCTGGCAATTGTGTCTAAGGTACTTGAAAATGTTAATAAAAGTACCTTAAAAAGAATAATATTTTGGATAAATTTCAGTCTGGTTTTAGGGGTGGACACAGTACAGAATCAGCCCTTTTGAGAGTTGTTGATGATTTTCTTTTAATTACGGATGCAGGTAATCATGCATCATTCATTTAATTGGATTTGTGAGCAACCTTTGACACCACTGATCACCGGATCCTTATGATTCGCTTAAAGCAGTGTGTTGGTATTCAGGGGACAGTCCTAAAAATGTAGATCCTTCTTAGTGAAGATTGGTAACGACTACTCTGCTCCATCACCTATTTCCTATGGGGTCCCACAAGGGTCCATTTTGGGTCCCATCCTGTTCTCATTGTATATGCTCCCGTTGGGAATAATTTCCCATTCATTCATTCTAAATACTCATGTTTAACTGTTGTGCTCACGTCTCGCGCATGACACAGCATTCTCAAAACGCAGCCCTCAAGTTAAAATAAGTTCAACTAAAACGCACCTCGAGACCTTGCGTTTTCCCCGTTCCACTGCCTGTGTTTGGCGTCTTGCGTCTTGCATTTTCGCTTTGAAAGATTATGCTTTCTGTGTGAACCAGCACTGAGTGAGTATCATAAGGTAATATGCAGATTTGTGTGCTGTGCTTTTTAAAATGTATCATGAGTTCTGAGCGTTCTCACAACTCTGTACTCATTCATTTGTATGTTCATCTTTTTGTTTGGGCTGTTTAATATTAGGATTTTGTTTTAAAAAAATAAGGCTCTACCATAGCACCGCCCCACAATATTAAGCCCCGCCCATTAATCCCGCCCCCAGCACCCCCCTGGTAAAATATGTTCCCGCGGCTGGCGTGCGTCTGGCAAATCCACCGTTATAATAGCAATCCGCCATGGAACAAGCGCTCCTGCTCTTAAAGGGAATGTGAGATGTTGCTCTGATTGGTTTATTTCATGTTACGCCCAAACCACACCTATGAGTAATGAAGCTACTTCAGACCAACACATTTTAGATTTGCGTCGGGCGCAAGAGTCATTTATCCCGCCGGTATAATAGCAACAGCGCCCGAGATCCGCCCACAAAGTTACTTGCGGGCCCAGAGTGTGTGTAAGAGGAGGAAGTGGATGATGAGGAAGAGTGTGTGTAAGAGGAGGAAGAGTGTGTGTAAGAGGAGGAAGAGGATGAGGAAGAGTGTGTGTAAGAGGAGAAAGATTGTGTGTAAGAGGAGGAAGAGGATGATGAGGTGTCCTTCACCATGTGTCGTGCTCTTCACAGACATTAGTGTGTGTGTGTGTGTGTACTGTGATTGTAGTGATTTGCTAAGGCTGATTATCCTGAGACTGCTCCTGTAACCTGGGTTCCTCTTCCCATGATAACGGAATCTGTCGATGAGAAGAGTGAGTGTAAGATGAGGAAGAGTGTGTGTAAGATGAGGAAGAGTGTGGCTGCATTTTAACGCCTTTCTTACTGTCAGTAAAAGTGTTGTATGATTACCTATGTCTCTGACTCTCATGGTGATTACACCTGTGTGTGCCTTTAGAGGGCGCTTTAATTCTGTGGGTGAAATTCCCAAGGTGGCGTAGTCGGAAAGTAATATCAAACTGTTTATGTTGTCTGTGTGATTCAACAGATTCAAATGGAGTGGAGAAAGAAAATCACCAGCTGGAGCCTCAGAAATCACAGATCAGCAGAAAACAAGAAGACTGAGAGAAAAATGGAGGACAGAAATGAGACACAAACCAGTGAATCACCAGAGGAAAGAGGAGAGAGACTTGATAGATGTGAGAGTATGGACAGAGTAAAGCCACACTGTGAGTGCTGTTATAGTCTTATAGTCTTGCTAGATTTTTACTATTATTGTCTTCACACATACCAGATGTGTGATTGTGTTTAATATGTTTTATAGATTGAGAATATAAAAACAAATTCAAAACAATATGGATAGTCTGATATATATTTGTGATTTCTAGTCTCCTGTGATCCAGACGAGCCTGTAAAGTTTGATTCTGATGTCAAAACTGAGGAGAGATTCTCATCAAACCCTTCATCATGTTCTCAAGAACACACAACATCAGTGACGTCCAGATACCAGAAGACCTGAACATCTTCATCATCATCATCAATCTGTGATGCAGAAAAAAACTGCATATTAGGTTTATTTGTTTAGCACATGTTTTGTACAAGTACAAAACTATGCAAGGAGGGAACGAAGCCACTCTAGGCTTGTACAGAGCTCCACTCCTGCTCATATTAACTCATGAGACATGCAGACTAAACACTCAAAAAACAAAAACACAAACAACAAACAAAACAAAGCAAGAGCATAAGCAGAAGAACTTAAAAAAAAACAATACAAAACAAAACAACAATTCAATAACATAAAAAATGATCAATCTAGAAAGAATTTTATTCTTTGTATTTTAATATTTTAACCCTTGCTGCTTCACTGACACACTAGTGTTTCCTACCTCTGATAGTGTGTATAGATAGCGACACTTGCACATGCTTATATATATATATATATATATATATATATATATATATATATATATATATATATATATATATATATATATATATATACCTCACCCAGGTCTTACTCGAACCTGGGCCCGGTTCCCCGATAACGCTCACTCTTAGCGCGCTAAGAAGACTCGAAAGATATATCTTACCAAAGTTGTTTATGTTCCTAAGTGTGTTCCCCGAACTATACCTTAGGAAGCTGCTTAAGATAAACCTTCTTACGTGTGCCGTTACCCGGTGCTGTCCGTGGAGATGCTGCTGAATCTGCTGATATCGATGACTCGAGAATCAGTTATTCTCTCGTGCAGAGGCTGTTTATGTGAGAAAGCGGTGTTCTTTATTAAAGAAGCACTTCAGAAATAGTTGAAATTACATTTATTAGGACTATTGGATATTATAAAAAAGAATCCAAACTATAATAGCCTATAATAACCTAGCCTACATATTTTAAAATTGTAACATATATTGCTGCCATATTAACCATTTCAAAAAATGTACGTGCTTTCTTCTCTTTCCCATGTTTGTTCGCTGAGGTGGAGCTGCGATGAAATATTGTTCTTGTAAACACTTTCAGCATTTTAGTAATAAAAGTTTACATCTTGCGTACGGTGCTCGGTAGTGATCAAAAAGGATTTAAACAGTGGATTTTGAATCTCTTCTTGTAAACTCAGAGATGTGGATTCAGACGGCAATTAAATCCCCACACGACCTGTTTGTCAAAAAACAGTAGGTACTAATTTGGCCAGGGATTTTTACGCGAGTTGGGTTAGAGAAAAACACTGATATTATGGATTCGGACGGCACTAAAATCACTGACTTACCCCTATAAATGTTTAAAATACCGTACGAGCCCATGAGAAACAATATTAGCATCCGAATAGGACTTAACTGACAGTAGCCTATGCGTTCACTGGCCTTTAAAAGCGCTTTTAAATTAAATTAATAATATTGTATAATAATATAATTAAAAATCTAACAACAATCAGTGTAATGACAATTTTATTCTTTGCATGAAAACACTTGAATTAGCCTAATTGAACACTGTCTGGGTGTATTAAAACTTCAGAATTATATTCATATAGACCTGCAACAGTGATAAGGTAAAGCTAAGAGTGGTCCAGACCAACCTTACGAACGTATGACTTACAGAAGGTATACTTAACTAAGAACATTTCGGGAATCGTGCCATAACGTTAAGAGAGAGGTTAAGGAATAGGTTAAGAACTACTTAGCGATAAGAACGTTTTGGGGAACCGGGCCCTGGTCCTTGTCTTCCAGTTGCTTTAACAAGGAGGGTAAAGACTAAAGACTCCAGCATTCAGTTTAAAACGAGTAGCAAGTATAAGCTGACCTCCTTTAAATAAGAAAGAGAAACACACTGGACAAACGGCTGGTCCATCACAGAGAAACACATTCATATCATGTGTCTTCAGGAGAACTGTGCACTGGAGAACATCTGTGGGTCGTCTGTGAGTGACTGAAGCCCCACCGAAATATTAATCCACTAGAAAACATCATCTCTATAAACACACAAACCTAAACATGATATTCACGTCCCTTTGGGCCTTTGAATGACAGTGTGGTTTATTTGATTTGTTTCCTTTTGTTATTTGTGTGTGTGGTTGTTTTGCCACATCACTACAGCACATCATGCAGTAATTCAGAATTCGGCTTCACTACGGATGCCTGGCTGCTACTTTACACTCCTTTTGTATATGTTTCCTTTTGATAATAAATATTTTACTTTAAATGTTTGGCTTTCTTGTGTCTCAATTTTGTTGCTCCCTCCTGAGCCAAGTAACAAAACTGAATTTACCTTTAGAACTCTGGATTTCCAGGGTAATTCACTGCAGAAACTGTAGCAAACGTGCGTGTCTGAGTTTCTTAATGTGTGACTTGTAGAAAAGGATTAGTCATTTGTGCTCCTGCAATGAAGAACTGTTGTGTTTGTGGGAGAGAGAAAAAAAATCTTCAAGTTCTCTGTGACTTCAAATGTACTGATACACATGTGTGGCTCTTCTCTACAACTACAAATTCCTACAGTGGCCCAGTAGTGCACAACACAACAAATTTTAAAAAGCAAACATAAGTTCACAACTAGGGATGTCCCGATCAGGTTTTTTTGCCCTCGAGTCCGAGTCATTTGATTTTGAGTATCTACCGATACCGAGTCCGAATCCGATACTTCTATAATACATAAAAAAAAGAATAAAGAAGAGCGAAAAAACAGATCCAGGATGTTCCTTATTTTTTATTTAATTCACCTTATTTTAACATTCAACAACTCTTACAAACAGAGCACTTCTGTGAGGTAGCTTGAACAATCATTTATGTAATAAATAACATAAATTCTTCACTTTTGCAGGGCTTGAATTTTGGTGCTGGAACGTGGGGATTGCGCATAACTTAAACCATTCCCGCAAGGTTAGCTTTTATAGTGCAAGAAATTCCCGCACAAATATATTTGCTTCATCTCAGAGCAAATTATTTAAAAAAAATTCACAGATGCGAGAAAAAATATGTCAAACTGTCTTTTATTTTTGAATGTAATTCCTCAATCAGCGCTGGACCGGCATTCTCTGTCTCCCGCTGAGCCCTGGCCGTAGACAGATCATATGTTTCACGCTGTCAATGTGCAGTGGTCTGCGTTGCACTGATCTTATTCACACTATCGAGTGTAGGTGCAGCATTCTAACATTGAGTCATAATGAGCTGTTTGTGAAGAAATTATCCGCTTGCAAATTATGTCATTTTAATCTGAAACATTAAGAAACTGAAATATTAAAAACCATTTTGCTCTTTATGGTGTGCGAGTGATAGAGCGCGGCAGCAACGAACCAACTGATCAGCTTGCAGCGTAACAACACTGAATGCTCGGCCGAACAGCTGATCATAGCTGTACAGGGCGCCTTGTTATTTTTCATCTCCATAAATATATCTATTAGTAAAGCTAATGCAAGGGCTAGAAATCTATTAATCTTTTGCTGATACTTCCTTGTCATCAAGGAGAGCGCAGTTCATGGTTGCATAGCAACGACAGACGCCACAGAGACAGCGGCGCGCCCGCGCTTTCACTTGGTTTTCACTTGGTTTTACACATCATACGTCTCTGCAACAAAGTGATGTCATGCCGCACGCGTTGCTGTTTCTGTGTGGAGTCAAAAGGGTCTAATTCTGTGCCACCGCATAACTATAGAGATGTGTTAAAAAATAATGAGAATATATACACATTTATATCCGAGTCCTGATCGGGAGGTAACGTCCGATTCCGATCGAGTCTGAAACCACGTGATCGGATCTGGACATCCCTATTCACCACACAACGAAATGAATCCACAACTCGTCGGAGTCGGCAGTCTTAATTTATCAATACCACGATTAGTTTTAACAGTATGTAACCATTGTATATCAACATAAAATATACTTCAAAATCACCTACATGAATTATAGCTGCGTATTTATACTGGAGAATGCTTTGACGCGCTTCCACAGCGCATCCCTAAGGGAACGTCTGGCAATTCCACCAAGTGGTTAAGAGGCTTATCTTCAGTGATCTGTCTCCAGCATGTTAAGCACTTTCTCTATTGATACTTTATTCTGACGTACTGTACATGAAGCGAACAGCCTTAAAAATGAATCATCTGTTCTTCTCAACTGTAAGGTAAATCACATTTTTATTTTGGTAGCAGTTTTCATGAGGTCTTTGAGATAAAATCAATCTGTTCAGCTTAAACCACTATTGGTGTTTGTGTTGCACCCCTGGAACAGGGGAAAATAGACATAAATAAAATGAGACGACACAAACTCCTTGTTGTCTGTGCGCCAGCTGTATTGACTGTGACGCAAAACGTATCGGTTACCTAACGTAACCTCTGTTCTCTCTAGAAGAGGGAACGAGTATTGCGTAATTGCTGCACTGCGTTGACAAATTTATAAAAATTAAGGATAATTTTTTGGCTTCATATCTCGAGAAAGATGACTTTTCCCGCAGCGTAAGCTACTTACGCAATACGAGAGAACCTCTCGTAAGAGAACATAGAGCGTGTCAGCTACTGCCTGCAGCCTTTGGTTTCCCCCTAGTGGACATTTCCTCAATTACACTTCATTTTATTTCCTCAATTACACTTCATTTTTCTCTAGTATAAATCATATTGATTTTAACCACACTACATTTGTCAAAGACCTGATCTGTGATATATAAGGGAGATAGCTCATAAAACTGCTGATAATCCTCTGTCTGTTTCTGTAACCCACACACAATGAAGAGAAACTCTCTTTCCTGCACACAATGAAGAGGATTCCCTCAGTGTTTGTCATTCGAAGGTGATGAGAATCAGCTTCTCATTGTTCTTGTTATGATTGTATGTGTGGAAAGTTTTTTTTGGACTGAGGATTTTTGAGCTTTTTTGAACTCTTGAAAATAAAGATTCCAAAAGGGGATTTTCACAGTGATGACACAGAAGAAACGTTTTTGGTTCCTCAAAGAACCTTTCAGTGATTTTTCTTAGTTTGAAGAACATGTTAATAATCTGAAGAGCTCCTTCAGCTTTTGTGGAATGGAAAGATGTTAAGAATTCTTCATGCATCATCAATGATAATAAAGAACCTTTATTTTTAAGAGTGTATCTTGTAACGCAAATCAAATAAATGTTACATGTTTCCACAATTTTTTTATATATACAGTAAATACTGTTTATGGAAATCTTTCACAAACCTCCTGAAGCCAGTGCAGATATATTTAATTTAATTTCACCTGTCTTAAAAAGTCTAATGGATCTTTTCTATTGAACTTACTCTGAAGTGCAGCAAGTTTTTCTATAATGAGTCCATTTTAATCATCATAACCAGCTGAAATAGAGGATTAACATCATAGCGATTACTGGACACCAATACTAACATTTTCTATATGTCATAATCATTTGTTAATAAACAAGTATTACTTCAATGAGCTCATTGTTTCTGCTTTAAATCATTACATTGTTTAATATCTCTATTATGTTCAGCATAATTCTATTCAGTCTAGAAGCTGCCAGAAGAGACCAAACATGATGTACATGTTAGAAACACACATATAGCATGTAAAGCAGATCATGTGTGAAGTAATGATAGAGACGTGTGTGTGAGAGGATCCAGATTCACACAAATAGTCTCGTTTCGTTTCTGCTGTTTTGTGCCGGTTAAAGGATAATTCCGGTATTTAGCACTTTGAGTCTCTTTTTCTGGTTTGTTCTGGATGAACTAGAGTGGTGGACACAGAAATGTTGATGATGGGTCCTGTCTCGACGACCTGACTCGTTTAGAGTCGCCTTTGACCGCTTCAGAGTGGCTGTCTATGGGCATGCATGAACATGTCCTTAAAACAACCCTTAACGTTCGCTTTCAAAACTGTGCAACTCACCGAGTGGTTAGTGGTGTTCGTTGATGATTAAAAACAAATATATCGGCGCAATGTATGATTTCAGTCTGTGTTATTTGCTATAGTGGAACTATTTTTTCAGATAGCCTACCTCACAACCGCGTATAAACTTCCTCTCGATATTTGAGTCTGAAGCGCAGTAATATCAACGAGCAATGAGTCCTGCAACAGAAATCAATGGGATTTTACAAAAAAAAATAAAAAATAAAAAAATAAAAAACACGACAGAAACTGTATTTCGCTACGCTACTTTGGAACATCAACGAACATCACTAATCACTCGGTGAGCTGCACAGTTTTGAAAACGAACGTTAAGGGTTGTTTTAAGGACATGTTTGTGCATGGCCATAGACAGCCACTCTGAAGCGGTCAAAGGTGATTCTAAACGGTGTCCACCACTCTAGTTCATCCAAAACAAACCAGAAAAGAGACTCAAAGTGCTAAATACCGGAATTATCCTCAGACTGTGGAGTTTATCCTCCATTACTGGGACACTTTCTCCTCCAGATTCACATCAGATGAGAGTCTCTTTCTGCTTCATATGAGACACATGATGATCCTCATTGAGCTTCAGATCAGATTCTCTGATTTCTCTTCACTGTCTCTGATCCTGAAACTAAAGGCCTTTGAGTTTCACCTCAAATCTACTTCTGACATCTAGTGGACAAAGATGAAAACTGCAGATCATATTCTGTGTGTTAGGAGGAATAGAAAACACACACTCATACAGATTTATTTACAATGCCTTCATTTCTATTTTAAACAAGTGACATTCTCTCAGTTTAATTCACTGAATGTCATTCATTATCAACTCACAAATAATGTGATTTTACATTTTGTGTGAATGACTGAACTTCTAGCAACTTCTGCTTTAATGTATACTATGATGTGTTTGTGAACAGTAGATATTGAGTATTGAGTAAGTGTTGATCTGTTGTTGTTCTGAACAGCTTCAGTTCGTCTGTTAAAGTCACTAATGTTCTGCTGATGGAAATCAGTGTTAATAAATCAGAGATGATTAAATGAGCAGCTGATGGAGTTTATCAGATCTGAGTTTTACATTTAACATTCAGACTCTTGAAACTCTTCAGGAAACAATACGGCTGCGTCTCACATCAGATATTCAGAGGAGATATTGTTTTGAAGAAGTACTAAGGTATGTTCTGTGTGAATGAATGTGTTGATTTATTTTCATCTTCTAGAGAAATGACATCTTTCAGTCACTTTTAAATGAGGAAAACATATTACACTGAGACTCATGATTGTAATGCATGTATGAGTGATCTGAGTTTGTGCATATTGTTGAATCAGGAGATGATGGAGATTTGCCTGATATGAAACATCATCATCAGCATCTGCTAATAGAAGAATCCAGAAACACAGTCTCTGGGAAGAACATCAATTATTCCCTGTTTCTAACTCTATCAGAAAGAGAAACAGAGAGATCTTCTGTGTGAAACGACAGATGAAGCACATGATGGAGAAAGCGGAGAATAAAAGTGATTCTGTCATAAACTCATCATCATAATCACAGGCTGCTTTATGATATTAAAGCTGGAAGCGTCACAGAATTCACTGGAACTAAAGAGATCTTGATTCTGATCAAACCATTCAAACCTTCAGAATAATATCAAAACAGCAGAAGTCATATTTTATAGTGACGCACATTTGACATCTTTGTGTTTGACTTCAATAATGATTCCCTTCAAATTACAACTTGTTGATTTTCATATTCCCTGATGAACTGAAATCTGTAAGTGTTTTCATTTGTTGCTGTAAAACACATTTTCATCTGTAGCTTCTTTAACTCTGCTGTGATTCTGATGATCTCCTGTAGAGGGAGACACGAGACTGCATTACAGGGTCAAAGGGCAATCTGGAGCCGCTTTAGTTCACATGTTTAGTTTTATTTTCATTTTTACGTTTATTTGTATAGTGCTTATACATACTGTGACAAAGTAACGTCCATACATCAGAAATATACAGATAATACAATCATGCAGTTACAGTGGTTAACGGCACATATTCATTTAGGCAGAAATAATGAACACATTAAAGATGATTACAGTATATTATCTTACAGTATTGTACAGATTACAGTATATAGATGATAATGTGTTGACTCAGACTTATGATCATCTGAAAACTTCATAACTCAAACTGATGTGATCTCTAGTTACTGAGACTGAACACACACTTCTGTCAGAGATCTAGTGTTCTTGAGTATCGGCTGATATAGACTGAGATTTACTTCACGCTAGAACCACCTAAAAATATTAGTTGCTAAATTTTGAACATATTAGATTGATTACTGATTCAGTTTGGCCCTTCCAGCAGTTCTCCAGTGGACTGAACACATGAAGATGATGATGATGATGATGATGATGATGAAAATGTTCAGGTCTTCAGCTGCTGATGGATGTCAGTGATGATGATGATGATGATGATGATGAAGATGTTCAGGTCTTCAGCTGCTGATGGATGTCAGTGATGATGATGTGTGATCTTGAGAACATGATGAAGGGTTTGATGAGAATCTCTCCTCAGTTTTGACATCAGAATCAAACTTTACAGGCTCATCTGGATCACAGGACACTAGAAATCACAAATATATATCAGATTATCCTCATAGCTTTGGATTTGTTTTTATATTCTCAATCTATAACACATCTATCTATAAACTACTGAAACATCTGTCTGTCTATTTTTATTTATTTATTTATTTATTTATTTATTACAGGGACAGTGCATATTAATAAACATTTCTGCCAATATGCCAGAGTTAGCCAGAAGGCTATTTTTCATCTGCAGTCCGCGGACAGATGTTAAAAGTCACCCTAAAAGAGAGGAAAATTACATTAAAAAAAATAGTAAGAAATCATATTATGTTAAAAAATACAGTCGAAATACAGCAAACTACCAATCAAACAAACATCTGACAAAAACATGACATATATACACACACACAAGGCCAGAAGCCAGCAGTGGATAGAGCAGGTCTAGAAATGTGTTAATGTTGACAGATCTGAAATTCAAGAAGCCATTTTCTTAAATGTACAATATGTGTTTAGATTTCTGATGATTAAGGGAATGCGGTTCCATTCAGTAGCAGCACAAACAGAAAAAGAAGTATAACCAAATACACTTTTTCTAAAGGGAATGACACAATCTCCCCTCGCTGCACCTCTGGTTCTGCTATGATCAGCTGTACGGATGTTAACAAACTGGTGGAGTGGAGGAGATGAGAAACCATGAATCATTTTGTATAGAAGACATAGATTTGAGTATTTGACCATGTTTTCCCAGCTGAGTAATCTATGTTTTTGTAATATTGGACAATGATGAGAAATAATTGGTTTCTTATCCAGAATTTTAACAGATTGTTTGTAAAGTGACTGCAGAGGTTTCAGAGATGTAACACCAGCTTGTGACCAGATGGGTAGACAGTAAGTGATATGTGAGAAGATCATAGAGTGCATGTACATTTTTGCTGCCTGTGTGGACATTTGATGGCGAATGTGTCTAAAATTCATGAGGTTAAATTTGATGCGATTACAGACCCTTTTTACATGCGATGTAAACGACAATTTTGAATCAATCAAAACCCCCTGTATGACTGTTATTCGAATATCTCTCGAACCGTTAGTCCGATGGATGAGAATGCGTTGAAAAAAACATACTAACATTATAAGGGCACCCCAGGAAACATTCTAAAATAATAAAATAATCCATGCAAAGGGACCTTTAATATAGGGCTTTTTTCTGTTCCTTTTTTTTCCTGTGTTGTTTAATTAGGTGATTCTAGGTTTAAATATTGATGATTACAAGCTTGGGGGAAATGCAATTAATTGCAATTAATTACAGTAAATTGTGCAGTTAATTAGTTTTTTAGCCCTAGCCCTAGTTTTTAGTCTAGATTTAAAAAGAGTGTGTCTGCTTCCCAGACAATGTTTGGAAGACTGTTCCAAAGGTTTGGTGCTAAATAGGAAAAGGATCTACCGCCAGCAGTTGATTTAGATATTCTAGGTATTATCAACTGGCCGGAATTTTGAGATCGCAATAGACGTGAAGGACTATAATGCGTTAAGAGCTCGCTCAAGTACTGCAGAGCTAAACCATTTAGTGCGTTGTAAGTAATCAGCAATATTTTATAATGTATACGATGTTTAATAGGCAGCCAATGCAGTGTTGACAGAACCGGGCTAATATGGTCATACTTCCTGGTTCTGGTAAGAACTCGAGCTGCTGCGTTTTGAACTAGCTGTGGTTTGTTTATTAAGCGTATTACAGTTTTTTTGGATTGCTTACACACTAAAATTAAAAGTAGTACACTATTAGCAAAACCTTACACTCAAGAAGCAAAACATCAGCCCATATTTGCACAACTATAAGCACATTGTCAACCTCACACTTGTTGCAAAACTCTACACACAGTGATTTGCAAAACACTAAACACACTTAACATACATTACACACAAAAATCTATCATGAAGTCACTTCCTTGCAATACCAAAGCACTGACTGTCAAATTACCACACCGTCCAACCAATTGGTTCAACACAGTCATCAGGTGTGCAAACACTTGTTTGCTTAATTGTAGACACACCAATCAGGTGTATAAGCACTATAAAAAGCAGCAGGTGAGTTCATCGGTCTTCAAGCACAATGGAAAGAGTCAGAGAAAGAGTAAGACGAGGAGGAGGAGGAGGAGGAGGAGGAGGAGGAGGAGGAGGAGGAGGAGGAGGAGGAGGAGGAGGAGGAGGAGGACGAGGACGAGGAGGAGGAGGAGGAGGAGGAGGAGGAGGATGAGGACGAGGAGGAGGACGAGGACGAGGAGGAGGACGAGGAGGAGGAAGGGGAGGAAGAGGAATCAACAGAGGAAGAGGAAGAGATGGAGGCCATGCTGGAGGTAGAGGAAGAGGAAGACAAGAAGGTGCTCAAAGAGGACCGAATCTGACAAATGAGATCCGCGCAACACTGGTTGACCACGTCGTCAACCACGGCCTGACGCTGAGGGAGGCTGGACTGCGAGTACAGCCAAATCTAAGCCGATACACAGTGGCAAGTGTGATAAGAACATTTCGACTGGAAAATAGGTATTGTAAAAATATCATCATATCAAAAACATCTGCACGGTTTCAGTAACTGCTTACAGTACTGTATTCTATGCACTATCAGCACTTCTGTTACCTTTTCCTGTGAAATTACTGTACTATTGTATACTGTTTTTTTTTTCTACATAGGATCGAGGGTCAGGAACGACAAGGGGGAAGGCCTCCTATGTTCACAGAACAGCAAGAGAGGGAGATAGTAAACATGGTTTTGGCCAACAATGCTATAACACTCAATCAGCTCCAAGCTAACATTGTCAATAACCACGCCAGTTTCAACGATATCCATCAGGTCTCAACATCAACACTGGCACGCATCCTAAAAAAAAACCAAATTCAAATGAAGCAAATTTATC
Organism: Leuciscus idus; assembly: GCA_021554675.1. Lineage (NCBI taxonomy): Eukaryota > Metazoa > Chordata > Actinopteri > Cypriniformes > Leuciscidae > Leuciscus > Leuciscus idus. The sequence goes on along the minus strand of CM038632.1, from coordinate 37,725,744 downwards.
GAGTGCCTTTCGAGCGCAATTCTGAAAGGGTGAAACGACTGCGGCATGATTATGCAGAGGTATGTATTCACTTTAGCAGTGTGATCTTGCATACTGTCTCATAATCTTTTACTGTACTGTAATATGTATACTAGATCTACACTGAACTACACAATTTTGCCTGACACTGTTCTTCAGAGAGTTTTACGAATGGATGGAGAGGAGATCCAGCATGAGTTCATTTACGTAGATGAGGCTGGGTTCCACCTGACGAGAACACGAAGGAGGGGAAGAAACATCATTGGCCACAGGGCTATAGTCAATGTCCCAGGGCAACGTGGGGGTAATATAACACTCTGTGCAGCCATTACACAGAATGGGGTCCTCCACCGCCATGCCCATATGGGCCCTTACAACACAGCACTCATACTTACATTCTTGGACCAATTGCACAACATAACAGCAGCAAATCAAATCGATCATATGCAATACATTGTTGTCTGGGACAATGTGTCTTTCCACCGCTCTGCTCTGGTTCAGAACTGGTTTCAGCAACATCCACATTTCACCGTCCTATATCTTCCACCATACTCTCCATTCCTCAACCCTATAGAAGAGTTTTTCTCGGCATGGCGGTGGAAGGTATATGATCTCCGTCTCCAGGCTGAGGTACCCCTCATCCAAGCCATGGAGGAGGCCTGTGACCAGATGGAGGTAGCAGCAATGCAAGGATGGATTCGTCATTCAAGACGTTTCTTTCCAAGGTGTCTAATGACAACATTGCCTGCGATGTTGATGAAATTCTCTGGCCAGATCCAGCTAGGCGAAGAGACAATGTCTAGTTTTATTTATTTATTTTTACAGTAAACTTACAGTACAATACGTAAAGTGACATTTTGTTACAGTATTATGAATCTCTATGTCAACATTTTGGGCGTGTTGAGAAATAAATGAGTTTCTTCAGTCTGCAACATTGGTCTTGTGTAGTGTTTGGTGAATTTACATTATGTTTGTACTTTGTTGATGGTAGCCTACTCTAATCATAGGGAAGTAGAAGTGCTAAAAGTGTTTTAGGTTTATCACAGCAGAGTGTAACTCGTGCAAACAGAGTATAGGAATGTGAAACGTGTGTGTTTCATATGGTAACAAAGTGTGGTTTTTAAACAGAAGTGTATAGTTTTTACAAGAGTGTTTAATTATGCAAAGGATCTGTAGTGTTTTGCTAATTGGGTGTGTGGTTGTGCTAATTGTGTGTAGTGTTTTGAAAACACGGGCCCTATTTTGAAAATTGTGCTTAAGCAATCCAAAAAAACTGTAATAGCATTACAATAATCTAGCCTTGAGGTCATGAACGCATTAACTAATTGTTCTGCATTTGTCACTGAAACCATATGTCGTAATTTAGATATATTTTTATGATGAAAGAATGTGGTTTTACAGATGATAGAAACGTGGCTTTCAAATGGGAGACATTCTAACCGACCAATCAGATAATACAACTTCCCCCACCATACTAAATGTGTGACAGTTATCTGACCATCTCTGTACAAACATGTTTATCACTATCAGCACTTCTGTGCCTTTAGGTATCATCATTCAGTGCACTTGTGAACTCTCCTGATCTTGCTCATATTCTGTACAGTTGGTTTGATCACATCATTAGAAACAAGAGTGAATAATTTTGAGCCGTTGTGTGTAAATTATGACGCTTGTTGTAGTTGTGTTTAACACTAGTTGTGTTGCAGCTTGGGTTTACTGTTTTGCAGCACAAGTGCATTGAAGTTAAAAATGTGTTTTAGTGAGTAAGAATGTGTGTAGAGTTTTGCAAAAAGAGTGCATGATATTGAGCGTAAACCACCAGACCAGAAGTTCTTTAAGGAAGTGCGTCTGTTTCTGCCTTTGTCATGTCTTGTTGTCGAGTGGAGGTCTTGTGCAGGTTTAGGGTTATTCTGTGCTAAGTTTGTTGTTGCTCAACACTGAAAATAAGTAGTTAGCCTAATGCTACATTTAATGCTAGTTTGTTTGTTTTTTTTACTTTTGATGCTACGATTCTTATTTTGAGGAATATGTTTTATTCTCATTGAATTTCGTAAAGCATCTGAAAACTGTGTTTGAGATCAGTTCATGTGTAAATGTAAATGCGAGTGAGCTTTTTCCAGTGTGTTAGTGAGTTCATCCTGTGGTTTAAACACTTCAGTGCATTATATATGTCTATTCCCCCAGTTAAAGTACTTTTTTAAAACTCTAAGTCTACATTTAAAAATGCAAAAAAAAAACTTTTTCTACATATACTAACTCTATGAAAACATGGCAAACATGATTCAGTGTCTAATAGTTCTGTCAAAACACTTGCGCTAGTTTACTATCCAACATGAACATAGTGTCATAGTGCAACGACTGTCAAAATACATCAGAATGAATCACTTTAAACCAAAACTTCCTATGCTGTGTATATGCAACAAACAAGCATGAGCTGAGTCAACCTGACACTTTCTTAAACAGGCGTTGGAAACCGTAAACTGGACATCAGTGTCACAACAGCAAACAGAACAGTGGTGGAGACCTAGTCTAGTTTTTTTGTGGGTAACTATTTACACACACAAAGAAAATTATCTAACTGTGTATTGTGTCGCTTTGATAGAGCATTTCATTCCCTGTTTATTTGGTGTCAAAGAAGATTGTAATAGTTGAAACCTCCTAAGCTGATCTCTTTAATTTTGTGCTGGATGTTGAAATGTTAAAAAAAGTGTTCGTAAAAAAACAAACAAAACTTTAAAGAAACATGAAACCATAATATTCATATTGAAAATATTGTATAATTACATGTCAGCATACTCACAGTTTGAAAATGACTTCTATAATATTTTATTTTATTACGAAGCTTTGTCTGGATCACCCAACACAGTTTTGTGTTCTGAACCTCAGAAAGATTACAGCAAGATTAGATTTCTTGAGCATTGCATGTTTGCACTATATCTGAAACTCAGGAACTAACATGTTCCTTGTTGTTGTTAAACACCTCAGGTAAATAATTTGAAATGTAGGTTTGTCAAAAGAAAAACTGTTCAGTTATATATTTAAAAAGTAAAAAAAAACAAAAAAACAAACAAAAAAAAAAAACAATTATGGTCATCAGACTGATTTAAAAGAAATTAAAGAATAAGTTACATTTAAAGTTTTATTTAAAGAAAATAGACAACATGCCTTGCTTTTGTGGTAGACAAATGTTTAAATGTTTAAAATCCCGTGTCATGTTTTACTCAGAATTTTAAAGTAAAATGTGAGAGATAAAATCTAAACTAGGTTAAAACGGTTGCAGAAACACCAAAGACAGTTTTACCTGTCAGGGATCACTGGTGATCCCGGATTATTGTAGTTCAAAATATGTTTGAGCTTATATATCTCAATATTAATAACAGTCTGGTTAATTTTGAGTCTTGAACTATAAACTCTCAAGGGTTGGCTTTCTAAATGTATGTGTGTTATGTTTCTATTCAGAATTACTTACAGTATGAGCAGTAACCTTTTTATTTTGGGTATGTCATGTATGCAGCACTTGCCAAAATTGGGGGTGATGAGGAAGGGGTTCTAAGAGGTTGTGATTAACAGTATCAAAAGCAGCAAGAATAAGGATGGAGAGAAAACCAGAATCTGAAGATATTAGCAGATCATTGGTGACCTTGATCAACACTGTCTCTTTACTGTGGAGTTTATGAAAACCAGACTGAAGGGGCTCAAAAAGATTATTAATAGTAAGATTATTGTGTAGCTGCAAAGCCACAACTCGCTCTAGTGTTTTTGCTAGAAAGGGGAGGTTTGATATGGGGCAATAATTATTAAAATTGTCCAAATCAACATTATGCTTTTTTGGAACCGTTGTGTTACAGCAGCAGTTTTTAATGCAACACCAGAGTCGTAGAGAGTCGTTAATAATGCTGAGAACAGCCGGACACAAAGAGTTATTGTGATCAAGTGTGCAAGTGGTGGCTTTCATACGTGATCCCTCCCTAGTGAGAAACTCTGAGGCTACGTTTACACGTGGATGGCTATTTTCATAAACGGACATTTCACCCCTCTTCGTTTTCAAAAATAACATTGTGCACACGAACCTGTGTATATGCTATCAAGAGCATGCCAAACCTGTAGGTGGCAGTGTAACGAGAAGCTCAAGCCCACCTTAGCCAATCAGAATCCCGAAAATAGTCACATTCTGTGACGTCGCGGCCTAAAACTCAGTTTTTCTCAGTTTACATGCAAACGTGCAAAACGAAAAAGATTTTCAAAATCTCCACTCTGGCCGGAGTTTTTAGAAAGAATCGGCTTCATTGGCGAATCCTCCGTTTGCGTGTAAACGAAGGGCGCAAACGAAGGGAAATGTCTCCGTTTTTCTAAATAACCATGTACGTGTAAACGGGGCCTGAGTCAGTTTGAGAAAAATGAGTAAAAGACGTTCTAGAGAAACTGGGCAAGCAGAGTGTTGAAGAGGAAACTGGTGTAGCATGAATTAGGTTATGGACATTGTCAATTTTAGAACTGAAAAAATTAAGAAAATTATTATGCAACTGATTTGAAACAGGTATAGAGTTGCCAACGTTAACTTTGTTTATAGTTTAAAAAATATGTCTGGGATTGCTTTGATTATTATCAATAATCTGAGAAAAATAAGCTTGTAGACTCATTTTGCAGCTCTATATTCCCCCAAGTGGGCTTTCCAAACTTGATAAAATACATTCAAGCCAGAGTCACGCCACTTACACTCCATTTTACGACTACCTGTCTAATTAGAGCGCATGTTGTCATCAAACCAAGGGCAGTACGAACAAAAGTGACATGGCGTGACTTCAAGGGAACAAAAGAGTAGCTCTGAGCAAACACACTCTTGAAAGGAGTTTAAACAAGAACAAGCTTTGGCGCAAAAAGAACAAAATGGAAGCGGTTTCTTTCATTGAACAACTTCAGTTTAAACCTCTGACCAATGTCATTGATGGATGCACCACAAATGTGGTTTGTGAATGGTAACAGGAAACAGTGCGAGTTCTGCTGTATGTACAAGGGTGTTGGTCTTAATAAAGACTCTGAGCTCTCATTTCTCAGTAAAACGCACAGAACAAAAAGTGCATCACCCTTTACTGCGTGTTCAATAAACATGTACATCTCTTCCTCTGTGAAAAACGACCCAAAATATGCTTAGAGCTCCACCTAGTGGTTATATTATCAAACTTAAAGGTCAGTTCTCAGCTCCACACACACAGGAACCCAGACTGACCACTTCCACAGCCAATGTCCCTCTGTCCTCCTTTTCTCTGCTATCCGAGGAAGAAGTATGTACACTTCTCCTCTCCAGTCATCCTACCACCTGCCCTCTAGACCCCATCCCCTCACACCTTCTACAAGCCATCTCTCCCACACTTCTACCAGCACTCACACACATCATCAACTCATCCCTACATACTGGCACTTTCCCTACAGCATTCAAACAGGCTCGGGTTACTCCACTGCTTAAAAAACCAACACTAAACACATCATCTGTAGAGAATTACAGACCTATCTCTCTCCTACCATTCATTGCGAAAACACTCGAAAGAGCTGTCTTCAACCAACTAACATCCTTCTTGTCTCTAAACAACAAGCTGGATGTCAACCAATCTGGCTTCAAGAAAGGCCATTCAACTGACGCCCGTTTCACACATACTCCGTTTGCAGTGCGTATTTTTTTCCGTACCCATGTTAACAGGTTAGAGCTTTCACACTGCACGCAGTTGCAGTCCGTCGATCCATTCCAGTTGCGGTGCGTATACAGCAGTGCAGAGATCGTTTCCGCACCGAGTCTATTTTTGCTGTGCTGCAAACGCTGAATTAAAGTGACAGCGCATGTTTCGTGGTCAAAATGAATACAGATTGACCTGAAAATGTTGTAATTTCACCATAAATGCGATTAATTAAATAAAATGTAGTACAACTCACCATAAATGTATTTAAATATAGGCTACTACGTTTTTGGTAAAGCAAGGAAAGCTACTATTTACCTCAACAAGGCGACATAATGAACAACACTTGTCACATTCGTGGAGGTGGAAAAACAAGTTGTGACATGCAAGATTTATTGTATTAATTTAAATGAAAAAGAAAAGGCATGAGAATCGGCTGTTTTGTCAATTTTAAGTTGCGATTTAATATAAGTACATGGTTAAATATTTGACCACTTGCTTGAGCAACTTAAGTAGAAGTAATGCATTGAATATGCTGACGTTGTTTAAATTGTGTTTAAACGTGCATACGTCTATTAAAGAGTGTATATGTGTACAAATATAACCGCAATGCTGAGACGTTAAGACCGCGGGTAAATCAAGGGAAAATACAATTTACTTCAACAAGGCATAATGAACACACTCGTCTCATTCGTGGAGGTGGAAAAACAAGTTCTTTGTGACATGCAAGGTTTATTGTATAAAGATTTAAATGATGCAAAAGAAAGGGTATGAGTCTGCTGTTTTTGTCAATTTTAAGTTTTAATTTAAAATGTAGGCTATGCGATTTTAATATTTGTTCATGGTAAAATATTTTACCACTTGCTTGAGCAACTTAATATATAATTAGAAATAACGCATTTAATAATATGTTGTTTAAATTGTGTTTAAACGTGAATACGTTTATTAAAGAGTATATGTGTACAAAGAGAATTGCAATGCTGACAAAAAACTTTTTTTTTAAATAAAAGTTGCTGATAACTTCTGGATTTGAAATACAAATAGTGAGTATGTATTTGTGTTATAGCCTGCAGCAGCGGATCAGTTACGCACTGCAAACGCAGCATATGTGCACATGTGCTGGCCCTGCACTGCATACACACTGCAACACGCACCGCATACGCACTGCACACGGAGTATGTGTGAAACGGGCGTGAGACTGCATTACTGTCGGTCACTGAAGCCCTACGGATCGCAAAAGCTGCTTCCAAATCTTCAGTCCTCATTCTCCTGGATCTGTCTGCTGCCTTCGACACTGTGAATCATCAGATCCTTATGTCCAGCCTCTCATCACTGGGCATCACAGGAACTTCCCTCCGCTGGTTCGAGGGCTATCTCACAGGTAGGTCCTTCAGGGTCGCATGGAGAGGCGAGGTATCCAAAGCACATCAAATGACCACAGGGGTTCCCCAGGGTTCAGTTCTTGGTCCCCTCCTCTTCTCCATCTACACCACATCACTGGGACACATCATACAGGCACATGGTTTCTCATACCACTGCTATGCTGATGACACACAGCTCTTCCTCTCATTTCAACCAGATGATCCCACAGTAGCTGCACGGATCTCAAGCTGTCTGGCGGACATCTCGACATGGATGAAGGAACATCACCTGCAGCTCAACCTGGCAAAGACTGAGCTTCTCGTCCTCCCTGCCAATCCGTCTCTACAGCACGACTTCACTATCCAGCTAGAATCATCATCAATCACCCCATCAAGGTCGGTCAGAAATCTTGGAGTAACGTTTGATGACCAGCTGACCTTCACAGATCACATTTCAAAGACAGCTCGATCATGCAGGTTTGCACTGCACAACATCAGGAAGATCAGGCCTTTCCTAACTGAGCATGCAACACAACTTCTCGTCCAGGCCCTGGTCATCTCTAGGCTTGACTACTGCAATGCTCTTCTGGCCGGACTTCCATCATGTGCAACCAAACCTCTACAAATGATTCAGAATGCTGCAGCTCGTCTTGTCTTCAACGAGCCCAAGAGGGCCCACGTCACTCCTCTGTTCATCTCTCTGCACTGGCTACCTCTCGCTGCTCGCATCAAGTTCAAGGCACTGACGCTTGCTTACAGATCCATCACAGGCTCAGCTCCTTCCTACTTTCACTCAATCCTACGGGTCTACATCCCTACCAGAAGCCTACGATCGGTCAAAGAGCGACGTCTCGTGGTTCCATCACAGAAAGCCACAAAATCACTTTCCAGAACATTCTCATTCACAGTTCCATGCTGGTGGAACGCTCTCCCCACCCTCATCCGGAATGCAGAATCCCTGACAACATTCAAAAAACAGCTGAAAACCAATCTCTTCCGTGAGCACTTAACCTTATAAAAAAATAAATAAAAAAATAAAAAAAAATTCCTTCCCCTTCCTTTAAAACCTCACTTGTCGGGTTTATCCTACTCTGAATAATGCCTGAACTTTGTTTTTTGAGCACTACTTGCGTTGTTTTTGCCTCTTCATGATGACTCGCTTAATTTTGTCCTAATCTGTAAGTCGCTTTGGATAAAAGCGTCTGCTAAATGACTAAATGTAAATGTAAATGTAAAGGAGAAGTTCACATTTGAGACAGCTTGATAATAGAATAGAATATAATTTATTGTCCCCTAGGGGAAATTTGTCTTGGACTCAAGAGTGCGTAGTGCATAGTAGTAGCTGCCATTACAGACAATAGATACATGTCAAATACAAATAGCATCTAAAGATGTACACGTAGGCTACATACACAAAAAAAAACAACAACAAAAAAAACAGCAGAACAGAAAACAGCAACAAGCATTGCACTCTTCCCAGGCCCCAGCGTACAAATCTATTTAAAATTTTGATGGAGGTGGATACGAAAGAGTTTTTAAAATGGTTCAATTTAGTTTTTGGGATTCTGTACCTCCTGCCAGAAGGATGCTGGACAGGTCCAACAGTACTCTCCGCGCCTGCCTGAGTACAGACTGCTCATAGATGGACTGAAGGGAGAGCTTTTCAGTCCTCCCCATCACCTTCATAGCAGTCTGTACCAGGCGCTGCAACTTTGATTTGGACTGTGTGGAGAGATTGCAGATACCTGATGACACTCTCCATCACAGCCTGATAAAATAAAAACATGATGTTCTGGCTAACACCGAACATCCTCAGTATGCGTAAAAAATACAGTGTTTGCTGTAAACAGGAACATACATAGTCTACATGATCACTCCAGCTTAAGAGGTTATCCAGGTGGATACCCATATACCTATAAGAAGTGACCTGTTTGATCTCCTCCCTGTGAATGGACAATGGGGTATGATCCCCCACCGACCGAGGATCAAACACCATCTCCTCAATTTTTTATGTTAATGGTGAGATAGTTCTTGTCACACCACCGAACAAATGTATTAACCACCGTGAAGTACAATGACGGGTCTGAATCCTGGTAAAGCAGACTGAGAATGGCAGTGTCATCAGAAAAAAAAACAAAAAAACAAACAAAAAAAAAACAGGTTGCCCAGGAGACTACAGGTACAGTCGTTAGTGTAAAGGGTGAACAGGACCGGTGAGCTTACACAGCCCTGAAGTGCAACCGTACTGATGCATTTGGATTCCGAAAGTGAGTCGTTAATCCTGACATTTTGAGTTCTATCTGTTAAAAAAGAATAACCATCTAATAATAAAAGGATTAACATTCATCTGAGTCATTTTCTGTAAGAGCAGGTGAGGCCATAATGTATTAAAAGCAGAGCTAAAATCAATGAACAAAAGGCGTGCATAGGCCTTGGGATCCCCCAGATGCTTAAGAGTTAGATGGGTGATGCTATTAATTGCATCGTCTGTGCTCCTCCCCTGCCTATAAGCAAACTGGAGTGGATCTAGTTCAGTACTGACTTCAGATTTCAGTACGGATACCATGTATTTTTCAAAGCATTTCATGACAACAGAAGTTAAAGCCACCGGTCTATAATCATTGTTTTCTGTAGGACAGGATTTCTTTGGAATGGGAATAATGGTAGATTTTTTCCAGAGGGCAGGAACCAGATGGGAATCTGCAGACCTCTGAAACACAGGGCACCATGCAGGGGTTAGCTCTGCGGCAAAGGTCTTTAGGAGAAAAGCAGAGATACCATCCGGGCCTGCAGATTTCTTTTTGCATACCGTAAAACTTCAAATAAAAGCCGAGCCCCAAATAGACGCTTGTTTCTTTCACACGCCTGGTGTGGCTACAGGTTTGGATAAATAAAGACTGGTCTCAAATAGAGGCCCGGTCTGTTTTTTTAGTTTCGGGTTGTATTTAATCTTCGAAAACCCGTCAGATCGTCTGTTTAAGCCAGTTCTATGGAGCAGATTGCGCACGCAAGAGAGCCCTGCGCATCTGGAGCTGTTAGCACAAGCAAGGCAGGCAGAGTTCTGTTTCTGGCAACTAGTTCATAGGCTCGATGATATTACCGGTAACTTGTATTGTTCAGCCCATGGCTGTCACATCGTTTCGTTTTTTTATGCTGCCAATAATCTAAAGGGGGTCGCACACCATACGAGAAGCGCAGCGCCGCGTCGCATCTATGACAACTCGAGGTATCGCACACTAGAGATGTGCGGTTGGCGGTTACAGCCGCGGACTCCGCGGATAAACCGCGGATTGGGCGGATGACGTGACGAAAAATAATATTTAAATTAAATTCGGGCGGGTGGCGGGCGGTTGAACCAATCAAATGAAAAATATATGTATACACCAATCAGCGGATGGCGGGCGGGTGCGGTTTTGAAAATTGGTCAAAAACGTTGGTGCGGATGGATGGCGGACAGATGCGGTTGCGGATGAAATAATAGCCCATCTGCGCATCTCTATCGCACACCGGACGCGCACTTTGTCAGTTTATGGCCAGCAATATAGTTATGTTTAAGGATATTATGGAATTAAGATCATGTCTGTATGTTATGATTGAACTGTACAATTAAATACAATCGTTGCTTAGACTGCAGTCTGAATTCACTTTACCTCAGAGCGTCCGTTAACTGAATGAATTGAGAATTGGAATCACCTGAAAATCCGATAACATCAGCAGTTTTCATTCAAGCAGCTGATTTCTGTAAATGAATGTAAAACTAAATGTATATTGAAGCACAGGGTGAAGTCAGTATATACATTAAAGGGGTCATATAATGGTACATGCACTTTTACAAGTTGATAGTACTGAAATGTGTGTTGGCAGTGCCTGTACACAACCATCATAAAATGATAAAAATCCATCCAGTGGTTTTTTAAAAATCTTCTTATGTTTTCCGGTCTCAAATCAAGCTGTTCGATTTTGTGACGTCACACACCCCTCCCACGATTGTTGATTGACAGCAGCGTTTCAACACAGACCCGCCCTCGCTCGTGAGCGAGCTGTCAATCATAGTCCGCGCGGTCATTGTTGATACGCTGGAGAACTGTCTATGAGCAGAAAGGTGTCTAAGCGATTGTGGTGTTCTGTTCTTGGGTGTAATAACGAACGCAGCATCATGTTGATGTTCCTAAATCCGAACCGCTGAAGACGCAGTGGCTGAGTTTGTTTTCGAAGGGAATATTCCCCACGATCAACGTCAATGCTTTCATCTTTGCGCGAATCATTTCACACACCAGACTGCTTTACACACGAGGGTCAGTATAAAGCTGGTTTTGCTAAGAAGCTGCTCCTGAAAAAAGGATCGGTACCAACTATTCGTGTTCCTGCTGCACCTCCAGAAGAACTGAAGTGAGTATAACATTTTATTAACCTTTATATTAATATTTATATTAATCTTTGCAAATCGCTTGCTGCACGCTTCACGATGAATGCGGCTGTTTACACTCAGGGTACATTACGGCATGTTTTCTATGTATGACGTTCTCAATATAATTCATAATCCCACGTTTATAATGAACAATGCGTTATGGTTATTGTGTTACAAACAGTGTACACACAGAACAGAGGGGCGGGGTGAGCAAAGCTCATTATCATTTAAAGACACATGCACTTAAACGGCGTGCTGAAAACAGAGCTGTTTTTGACCAGGTAAAATGAGTGTTTTCTTACAATACTAATGAGAATTTTTTATTAAAGTATATTACAAACTTTTAATTTAGACCCTAAAGAATCATATTAGCTTGTACAAAAATGGCATTATATGACCCCTTTAACGACAATTTGAGACAATGTACACTCATAGAGAATAATGTGTTCAAATTTTACAGACATGGCGCTGTGCTTCTCGTCTGGTGTTCGACCCCCTTTAGACATACGGAAATATAGTAGGCTAATACTGACATTAACTGATCTGTTAAACACAAACACAGATATGGTAACCTCCTACTGTCATGCTTTCCGTCTATCAGCCTATGCTATTTGGATCTTTATCTCTAGACCTACACTCAATGAACAACATCACAACACTAAATTAAAGGCCTGTCTCATATTCACACTTTGCAGTCACGTGACTACCATGAATACCTGGCAGCCAACAAACGCTGACAAAATGGCGACGAACAGTGGCCAGCCAGGGGAGTTGCAGCCTTGCAAATTTCCAATACTACAATCAATATTTAGACTATATGTCACCAAATGTTAAAATTAGATATCAAGAAAAGATTACAGTTTTTCTCGATTGTTTACACACATTTTCTGGTACTTGAGACACAATGACCACAACATGTAACTCATTCACCAACCACCTGAACCAATTCTGCTAAACTACAAGCACAATTCCTGCTTTACACTCAAATTGCAGTTCCAAAACACACTTTTTTCAAAACACTACACACAATTCTCTGCTTTTGGCACAATTTTCATGCAGAAAATCTCTTGTTTTCACAAGGAACACACTGCCATTCAGATATACACACTGACTCATCACATGGGCAAACACCCGTCACACAGTTTTACAATTAGCAATCAGAGCTTTAGCATAAAAGGGCAATAGGTGAGCTCTTCAATGGTGCAATGGATGCCAACATTGGATTTTTTATTTTTTTACTGTAACTGTATACAGTAAATTCTTCTGTTGTTTTGTATGTAGACCACTGTATGTACAACTTTGTGTTGGTTGGGATGTACAAATTGTGGGAATGTACAAATGTACATTGTTTTTGTGGGAAAAATAAAATATATTTGTTACCATGTATTTGTGTGTTCTATTCTCAAATATTTTACATCACACTTATGTATGTACTGTCTGTAGTAAGTGTAACACTGAACAAAAAAAGGCCTAAGTCATTATGATAAATGGAGAAGAAGTGTTTTCCATTCATCATAGTGTTTTACACTGAGCACATCAGTGTTCAACTGGTTCTTATAAATGTCTATTCATTTGATGGTTTGTGTGTGTCATTTGAAAACAAAATACCATTTTGAGAAGAAATAACATTGTTTTGAATGTAAAGTTTCATTTTGCAGGAGAATTGAGGGGTTTTGCCCATTGTGTGTGTTTTTTTGGATTTGTGTGTAGAGTTCTGAGAATATGAGGCATGCTTTCAGAAAATGTGTGTAAACAATCGAGAAAAACTGTAACATACTCGGAACGTGTGATCCATACACAGCACCCGCTGATGTTTTCATTGCTTTGAAGCTGGCAAAGTCTCTACCAGACTTAGAGTTTGGAGATATTTAAAGGAGCCGTATGTAAGATTGTGGCCAAAACTGGTACTGCAATCACTTTCAAATTACTGTAGAACGGTGTATCCTACGGTGGCCGAGAGAGCTCAACGCAGTGCAACTGAAGAAAACACATGCAAATAGAAAAACACCTGCAAATTAAGAAAACATCTTCATCAGTTTCACAACACATGTGTGCTCCAAATACTCACAACACAACCAAATACAGATAATGCCCTGCAAAAGTTCACAACACAACCAAATACAGAAACGCGCTGCAAAAGTTCACAACACAAACAAATACAGAAACGCGCTGCAAATAGGACAGAACACAACGGAAATGTTTCCGGGGAAGCCCATAAGTGACGGACCCGGCTGGGACGTGCTTACAGCTGTCTACTTTAATTTATTATTTTATTTTTGTTGCAAAACATACAGAGATTACACGTTTATGACATACAACTTTGTATAGCCTACAATATACAAAATGTATTTATAATATGTTCAATGTCATAAGAATACTAATCAGAAAAGAACAAGCTGAAGACTAAAATAAATTAAAGAAAAAAAGATAGAGAAAAAGAACATGAGGGAAATATATTAATATATACATCAGTTACATTGTACACATTCATGTTATGTTAAAATAAGTTTCATAAGAAATGTTGGTAACACTTTATATTACGACCCGCAAAGAACTGCGTAAGTAAACCGAAATTACAGTGTACATTTCTGTAATTATAGTGTACTTCCGTGTAGGTATAAGGGAACAATATGTTAAGTTTTGGGTAATAAAGGGGTAACAAGCAGATATACAACCTGCAAAGAACTTCGTAAGTAAACCGAAATTACGGTGTACGTTTCTGTAATTATAGTGTACCTCCGTGTAGGTATAAGGGAACAATATGTTACGTTTTGGGTATTAAAGGGGTACAACCAGATATATAAGCAAATTATTTATAATGTAATTATTTTAAAACTAACAGGTACCAATTCTGTATATATTCCAGGCAAAAATTGTACATCTGTTGTATATAAAAGTTTTTATCACATTTCTGGCAAAATATGTTCTTGTGCAATGTAGTTACAGGGTAATTTTGACATCTGTGGGTTGAAAATTAAACTTTTTGGCAATGCTATATATTGGCTTTTCTTACTAAACTACTTAACGTTAAGCCAAGAAAAAAATAGTTTTTGCTATGATTTTAATTTAAAACGTACCATGTAGTACTTATACTTACCTTATCACATTGTATTGCAATGACACTTAAATGTCAGGGCAAATATACTGTGTAATTAAAAGTTTTTTTGTTTTGTTTTTTTAATAAGAGTACCTTTCTCTGTAATTACTGAGCAAATAGTGTTGTTTCGTATTGTTACATAGTAAGTAATGTTTGTTACCCGTTTCAACTGTGTATTTACAGGGTAAGTGTAACTCCTGCGGGCTGTAAATTAAAGTGACGCTTGTTACCCCCTTGTTCTGTGTAGTTACAGGGTAAGTGTAACTCCTGCGGGCTGTAAATTAAAGTGGCGCTTGTTACCCCCTTGTTCTGTGTAGTTACAGGGTAAGTGTAACTCCTGCGGGCTGTAAATTAAAGTGACGCTTGTTACCCCCCTTGTTCTGTGTAGTTACAGGGTAAGTGTAACTCCTGCGGGCTGTAAATTAAAGTGGCGCTTGTTACCCCCTTGTTCTGTGTAGTTACAGGGTAAGTGCAGTAAATATACAATAAAGGATCCAATTTAATTTCTGACTTTTATTTTACAAAGACATTTCAAAACACTTTTTCATCTTAATAAAACATTATCTTTTCTACAGTATACTCAAACAACAAAGTAACACATTATACCCCCCCCCCCCTTATTTGCTTCTCTTGCTTTTCTTCTTCTTTCTTTTCTTGCTCTTCTTTTTCTTAACTTCCACTGGGGACTCTGAAGTTGAGGAGTTGATGGAGTCCCATTGGTCTTGCTGCACTGCAAAAATATGAATATATATACATGCTCTTAGCAAGCTACACCTTCAATTTTAAGTTGTCGAACAATCCTCCACTCTAAAACATTTTGTGCCACCTGATATTACTGTAGTAACTGTAATTTTGAAGAAAACACATTTTGGTGAAGTTTGAGGCAGATCATGGGGGGTTGTGACATTTTATAGTGATAATGACTGCAGTGCAGCAGAAAATGTTTTTAAAAAAGGCATAGTTGTTCTGACAGCAACAAAAAAAAAAAAAAGCATGAAACACAAACATGAGGGCTGTGGCACTATAGGAACAGCATATCTTTGTGTCATTGCAGATGGGACAGCAGACTTCATCTTTTCAATTTCCTTTTTCAAAAAATCACACTCATCTTTGAGCAAGGTGATCTCTGCTTTAAGAGTGATAATCTTATCTTTGAAAGAAAGAAAGAAAGAAAGAAAGAAAGAAAGAAAGAAAGAAAGAAAGAAAGATTAGACATTTAAATTTTACTCCTGCCCTACTCCAGGGCTTATACTTGTGACCACTTTCCTATTTTTTTAAAACATCAAATTGAAGAACTAAACATCACTGGTACTGTACATTATACATGCACTTGTTAAAGGATTAGTTCACCCCAAAATGAAAATTTACAATGGACTTCATTGGTCACCATCGTTCAAAAGTCCAAAGTCCAAGTCCAAATATCAATGCAGTTTCAGAAGTCTTTGAAGTGTTTAAACGGGCTGTACGCGATCACAGCTGAAGAAGAGGTTGTTATCTAGCGAAACGATAGGTCATTTAAAAAAATATATATATATAATTTATAGACTTTTTACCTTCAACAGTACGGATTGAGCTGATCAACAAACGGACAGGGTACTACGTCATCACGTTGAAAGGTCACGCCTGCGCCGGCAATACTATTTGAACTACTATTCATATTCATCAGAATGTTATTCATATACTATTCATATTCATATTCACTGAATACTATTTCTATATAATCGCAAACAATACTATTTGAATTATCCTCCTACGTACGGTCGCATTGTAAACAGTGGGCGGTACTTCGGCCGACGCAGGCGTGACCTTTCAACGTGATGACGTAGTTCCCTGTCCGTTTGTTGATCAGCTCAATCCAAACTATTGAACTATAGGGATCTCCCAGTCACGTGACCCCTAGCCGCGTGTCAGCCATTTTGACGGAATACTATTGCACAAGCGCACATACATGAGAATGCGGATTATCACGTTTTATGGCTGCGCATTGATTAAAATAATGAATAATGGTCACTGTATAATTATCTTGAGCCTGCTGAAATGTTCCTATAAATATATTTTCTTTCCAACTGTGCAATCTTAATAATAAATAGGCTAAATATATTTATCCACTAAGCTGCTGCAGTCCTATGCTCGTCTTCCCATTAAGTTTTTTTTCTCTTTCTGACATTTCATACCTGTTGTTACATTTTTTTTATTAAATTGACTATAAAAAAGATTGCTTGTGTGTGCTGGTGTTCATTCCAGTCTTTTAAAATAGTTGAATGAATGAATGCTCGCGAGGTGCCTGTAACGATTTTGAATAGGCTAACGTTAGGCTATTTAATCAATAATGTACACAGGGTAGAGGAGAACGACAGTCAACTACTTTGAATATTATAGCATTTTGGGCATAAACATGTAAATAGTGAAAAGACTGACATTGAAAAATGACACAGAATGATTAAAATTTAATATTTAAATATTTAATCCAAATAAATAAATGTTCGTGGTTCGCACTGATGTTATTCATTTGTTCTCACACACTTAAGCGTCGCGGTCACTGGCCACTATCTATTATTAGCGCAGCGGCCGTCAGCTAACTCTTCACGTCATGTCATCATAAAAAGAAATATACAAGAGGAAGATAAAATAATTAGGAATCATAGATCCATGATATGAAGCACCACGAGTTCTTTTTACAGGCATTAAATGTGTAGAAAAACTTCCTGACATTGAGTTCGGTGACATTTACAGCTACCTTATTCACTTCCCATCACGCTACACCGGAGCTTCATTAAAAGCATACAAAAGCTTAGCAGGCTATCGGTATCACGAGTCCGGATGGGTCAGCAACTCTTTGATTTGGACGCCAGCGGGGAAGGATTTTTCAATCATCACCGCAAAGGTTGGTAAATAGATGAATATTTCGCGACGAGCTGTATTAACACCAGCGGTTTAGCATTTTCTATTCCGTCAAGATGGCTGCTCCAAATGCCGTGACGTCACGCGGGACGTCCCTATTGCCACAGCCCTCAGGTTTGTTTCATGTTTTTGTTTTTTTTGCTGTCAGAACAAATATGCCTTTTTAAAAAACATTTTCTGCTGCACTGCAGTCATTATCACTATAAAATATCACAACCCCCCATGATCTAACTCAAACTTCACCAAAATGTGTTTTCTTCAAAATTACAGTTACTACAGTAATATCAGGTGGTACAAAATGTTTAGAGTGGAGGATTGTTCGACAACTTAAAATTGAAGGTGTAGCTTGCTAAGAGCATGTATATACTGTATATTCATATTTTTGCAGTGCAGCAAGACCAATGGGACTCCATCAACTCCTCAACTTCAGAGTCCCCAGTGGAAGTTAAGAAAAAGAAGAGCAAGAAAAGAAAGAAGAAGAAAAGCAAGAGAAGCAAATAAGGGGAGGGGGGGGGGGGTATAATGTGTTACTTTGTTGTTTGAGTATACTGTAGAAAAGATAATGTTTTATTAAGATAATAAAGTGTTTTGACATTTTTTTGTAAAATAAAAGTCAGAAATTAAATTGGATCCTTTATTGTATATTTACTGCACTTACCCTGTAACTACACAGAACAAGGGGGTAACAAGCGCCACTTTAATTTACAGCCCGCAGGAGTTGCACTTACCCTGTAACTACACAGAACAAGGGGGTAACAAGCGCCACTTTAATTTACAGCCCGCAGGAGTTACACTTACCCTGTAACTACACAGAACAAGGGGGTAACAAGCGCCACTTTAATTTACAGCCCGCAGGAGTTACACTTACCCTGTAACTACACAGAACAAGGGGGTAACAAGCGTCACTTTAATTTACAGCCCGCAGGAGTTACACTTACCCTGTAACTACACAGAACAAGGGGGTAACAAGCGTCACTTTAATTTACAGCCCGCAGGAGTTGCACTTACCCTGTAACTACACAGAACAAGGGGGTAACAAGCGTCACTTTAATTTACAGCCCGCAGGAGTTACACTTACCCTGTAAACACACAGTTGAAACGGGTAACAAACACTACTTACTATGTAACAATACGAAACAACACTATTTGCACAGTAATTACAGAGAAAGGTACTCTTATTAAAAAAACAAAACAAAAAAACTTTTAATTACACAGTATATTTGCCCTGACATTTAAGTGTCATTGCAATACAATGTGATAAGGTAAGTATAAGTACTACATGGTACGTTTTAAATTAAAATCATAGCAAAAACTATTTTTTTTTTTTTTTTGGCTTAACGTTAAGTAGTTTAGTAAGAAAAGCCAATATATAGCATTGCCAAAAAGTTTAATTTTCAACCCACAGATGTCAAAATTACCCTGTAACTACATTGCACAAGAACATATTTTGCCAGAAATGTGATAAAAACTTTTATATACAACAGATGTACAATTTTTGCCTGGAATATATACAGAATAGGTACCTGTTAGTTTTAAAATAATTACATTATAAATAATTTGCTTATATATCTGTACCCCTTTAATACCCAAAACGTAACATATTGTTACCTTATACCTACACGGAGGTACACTATAATTACAGAAACGTACACCGTAATTTCGGTTTACTTACGAAGTTCTTTGCAGGTTGTATATCTGCTTGTTACCCCTTTATTACCCAAAACTTAACATATTGTTCCCTTATACCTACACGGAAGTACACTATAATTACAGAAACATACACCGTAGTTTCGGTTTACTTACGCAGTTGTTTGCGGGTCGTAATATAAAGTGTTACCGAAATGTTAGAATGAAGGGTCCAAGAGGTCCAAATATGAGACGGCGCTGCGTTGTCATGGGAACATCCCAAGTGAAAATAATGAGGAAATTACATTGGCTTTCGTTGCTCCTGTCACGGATTCAATCATCAATGACACCACTCCATCAATTTCAACTCAGCGCACCTGGTCCCGCTCGTCATCCCCGGAATTCTAATCGCTCCCACCTGCTCTTCATCATCACTCACCCTGATGCACGCTGTTCTTAAACCTCAGTCAACCTTCACTCAACGTCAGGTCTCGTCTTTTGTTACCTGACTTTCTGGTTCCTGGAGCTTTGTTGTCCAGATTCAGATTTAGCATTCCTTCAAGTGGTTTACACCTTCGTCCTGTTTATATCTCCTCTGCAGCGTCCGTGAAGTGGGTTTCCAGAGATTCACAATCACCTTCCTGTGTTTCTCCTGCACTGATCACAGACACTTCAAGTATCCTACAGTAAGACCCAGCGGATCCATTCAAGCTCTTCCATTATCACTCCTTCACACGTATCCCCGGGGACTTTGGATCTCCGTGTGACATCACGAGCCTTCAAGTATTCTGAAGTTGCTGATGCTTGTTAAATAAACATTGTCACTCTACCTTGGTGTCTTCGTTCCTCAGTACAAACGTGACAGCTCCCTTCATCAAGTCCGTTCCAAACGGCTACATAATGGCACACAAGTTCCCCGCTCCCTCCAAAGTGCCCACTTCAAGGGCTCTGCCGTCTGCCCTTTTAAGGGAGTAACGTTAGGGCATAGGTAATGCTCACGAGCAATAATAAACGTCCCTGCCGGGTCCGTCACTTATTGGGTTCCCCGGAAACATTTCCGTTGTGTTCTGTCCTATTTGCAGCGCGTTTCTGATTTGTTTGTGTTGTGAACTTTTGCAGCGCGTTTCTGTATTTGGTTGTGTTGTGAAACTGATGAAGATGTTTTCTTAATTTGCAGGTGTTTTTCTATTTGCATGTGTTTTCTTCAGTTGCAGCGCGTTGAGCTCTCTCGGCCACCGTAGTATCCCCTCCCCCTCCCTCCTGACTCAAGGTTGCCAGATAGGCTGCAGGATCCAGCAGGAACGTAGGCTGCTACGTAGCTGTGGTAACTAGAGCAGAACTGGCAACCCGGATGCCGAAACACTACTGACTTCGTGATTGGTAGATATGTGGAGGGTGGAGCTTCAGGCCAAAACACAACATGACAACATCAATATCAGTTGAGGGCTGCAACTTCACTTTTTAAATGACAATATCCTGGCTGGACTACTGTTGTCAGTGATATAAGTATTTGAAATGAACATGATTTCTTAATGTCTAGTGACATATCAGGGCCATTTTATGATTAATTGAAATACATTTCTTACATACAGCTCCTTTAAATATATCTTATAGAGAATCTGTCACCTTACACCGCACAAAAAAATGAAATCCTACAAAAGTACAGATAGCTATCTTTTTTCAAGAGTGGATGGGTTAACAACGCTGTCGTATGGGAGGTGAAAAACAGGAATATCTTCATAATCAAAGCAAAGGTGAGTGTTACTAGTTAGCTAGCTAACGTTACCCGTTTGCTAATGTTTGCATGTATGTTTGTAGCTATACACAAAGTGACATCTGTTCCATCGCGTGATGAAGTCTTCATCTGAATATGTACACCCTGCCTGCTGGTGAATGACAGCTTGATAAGTAGTTAAAAAAATTAAAAAATTATGCCAACTGTATCATATATGGCTAGCAGGATGTCAAACATTGTAGCCTACCTGCTTATCCACTCCACATAGCATCAGACAACAGACAAGAGCAGCTGGGGCAGCGAAATGCGTATAATCCTGTTAGCAATCTGTTGTAATGTAGTATTAATAAGTGTACGAAAGTATGCATGCAAAGTAACTGTAAGTAAGTAATAAGTAGACGCAGTACAACAGTAACGTGTCATTCATTCTCCATGTATTCTTCTTCTCATATCATATCACATAGATATCATATATAAACGCTAGATGTCTCGTGCGCGCTGCTGGCCAATGGAGGTCGACGTCCGCACGTGGCGGCCATCTTGCCACAGGGAGCTCGCTCACTCGTTTAATGGTGCATGCACTTTTAAATAACCATAACTTGCTCAATTTTATACCGATTTTCAAACGGTTTTGGTTTGGTGATGCCGGAAGTGACTGCGCCATAAGACATCTAGCGTTTATGATATCTATGTCATATCAAATCACGTACAGATGAACGCGTTCTCGCCACCTTCTGGCGAACGTGTAAGCACGTTTATGTTAAGATTACACGATTGACATGAAACATAACATCAGCGAATCATCAGTCTAAATGCACGTCAACTGTCTCTATGACAGGAGAATTTATGACTGTCACTGAAGTGAACCCAGCTGGACGCATGGTTTGCAGTTCGTCTGATTTGTCTACCCACGTGATGCCACATGTAAACATATATGGTAGCCTAACTAAAAAAGGAAAGAAATGTGTAGCTTTAAAAAATATCCGTGGTAGGCTACTGTGCTTGTCAATAATAGACTATCTAACTAAAACCTTTTTTCTATGATAGGTACTTCATTCCTACAGCTTGAATGAACCGCCTCTGACAGTTTGGGTTGCTGTGGAAAAGGAGGGACTGGTTCGATTTGGCCACTTCACCTGTATGGCCGGGTTAGGTGAAGTGTGCTCACATGTAGGTGCCATTCTGCACACATTGCAGGCAGAAGTCAACAAACTGCGCGGCACTACTTCCACTGACGAGGCCTGTACATGGGATGAGCCTAGTATAGCAGCCTGTAGAAAAATAGACTGTGTAGAGGGGAGCCAGATAGTTTTTTCTAAGGCCCAGAGAAAGAGAGCAGCAGATGGGTGTGGTGACCTTCCCCCTGCTAAAATTCCACCTCCAACTCTTGCTGAACGTGCAGCACTGTAAAACATGCTACACCTTTCCGAGAAGAGTGAGAAGGAACCAGTAAGGAGTGCCATTCTAGCTTTAGTTCCTGGCCATGCACAGAGATATATACCTCAGGCTGGACAAATGAATATTCCTAAATCCCTTAGCAAAATGTACATGCCATTGAACAGGGCACTCTCACACGCAGAACTGTACTCAAAGAGTGAAGAGGTCTTTGCAGGCTTGAGCATAACAAAGGAACAGGTACTTTATTTATACATCAGTGAGTGTGGTTTATGTATGTATGTCAGTGATGTCTTAGGAAAAGGACATTTTGAGTGCAGGATCAAAGTTGGGGGGGGACATTTTTCAATTTTTGAAAAATAACCCCTGAAATTATGACTTCTGGTGAATATTGTGGAAACTAATTGATACATTTAGATAAATATATTTCATACATTATAGCATATTATAATACAACTTATTAGGCCTATATATTTATAGAATAGCAAAGTAGGCCTAATCAATATAAAAGACTGAACCACATAGATGTGAAATATAAAGGCTATCATGATCATTTTGCCAACAATGAACCATGGATTTGTTTACTTTATAAAATCATTGACAGCTGAAGCTCTTCTCTCTGTGGCCAAAATAAAAATGATGGGACAAGCTTTGCATGTAGCATGTCAAGGGTAGTTCTAAAAGTTCTGCTTGCTGTCGCTATCGACATTTGGAAGAGAACACTATAGAGCAAGGGACAGGTTCATTTTCATCCTCATAAGAGTTAAAAGAAGTTGTTGGAAAGGAGAGAGGGTTGCGTGTGTCGGAAGACATGAAATAACACTATATAAAACTACTTGCAGCTTGGCAAACGTGGGGAGTCCAGTCAGTGCTTTCACTTTTTCATCGTCATTTGCAAAAGTCTGTTCAAAAGTCTGTTCGTCCAATGTTCCTAATTTGGTTTTCAGCCTGCGGTTTTCCTCCCTGAGGTCGTCACACTCCTGCTGTAGCTTTGCACTCCTTTCAAACTTTATTTGAAGTTTTATGCTAGTCAGATTTGTGTCATCAGCTCTTCCTCTGCTATAAAATCATTTTACTCATTTTTATCCTCATGAAGTTGATCATGTAGAGAATAACACTGGATCTGAGCCAGATTCAGACACATCAGTCCTGCCAAACCTGGTTCATATATTTCATATATTCTGTTATTCAAAACACGCACAGATTTGTACAGATGTCAGAATGGGGAATTTGCTTGAGTCATTATTGTTGAGTTCAGAAACTCTTGATCTACTGGGATTTTCACAAACAACATCTCTAGGGTTTACAGAGTAAAAGTGTGTGAGTGTAACTGTGTGTTATTGTATGTTCTGTATTATATGAGGTATTATTTCTATATGTTGACCAATAGGCCTGTGTTTCAGTGACCGACACAGAAACTGTTATCTAGAGATCCAGAGCTGACGACTGATATAATGATGATTTAATGATGGCATAGATTAATGTGGAGTCTGGGGTTGATAGATCAAACTGAAGGACTGATGAATGGAGCAGGAGGAGCACATCACTCAGAAACCTTCTGATCTCTGACTTAACAAGTTACAGTTTCGTAACTAAATTACACTTTTGTTATGAGTCAGCAGAGACACTTAAAGGTAAAAGATCGCACTGCATTCTCTGACTAATGTCAGAACTGGCGAGTTTGTAAAGAGAAAGAAATACTGAGAGGTGATTTACTCAGTGTGATTTAGTCTTGGATGGGGATGCTATAGTTTCTCAAGAGAGAAATTCTGGGGAAGAATTGTCTGAGGCCTGACCGGTATGGAGCCAGATCAGCCAAATGTAGCATTAACAGCTTATTTTCAGTGTCGAGCAACAACAAGCTTTCAACAGTACAGAATAACCCTACACCTGCACAAGACCCGATAACAAGAGATGAAAACTGCACACAGAGACGCACTTCCTTAAAGAACTTCCGGTCTGGTTTCTGTACATACGCTCAATCTCATGCACTCAATTTGCAAATCTCTACACACATTATAACTCACTAAAACATTCATCACACTGTGATACTCTGCAAAACACCAAACACAGCTGCAGGCGAGTGTGTGTGGTAATATATGAATTAATAAATAATAATTCCTTAATCAGTAAACATAGATCCATCCATACAAAAACAACCTGTTTATTAGATCTCATGGCTGGGGAAGAAAAGGTTTGAAAGGTTTTGGGGGAAAACTCCCAACAACTGTATACTTTTCTAAAGATAACTTCTGTGAGCATGTGCATCAGGTCTCTTCTCTCGACTGAATATCTTTCTCTAAAGGACAACTGCAAATGAGTGTTCAAAAAGAATAAAAGAAGCAAATACTGTATGTATATATATATATATATATATATATATATATATACTGTATATAGCCTAGTCCCTTTTACGAATTAACAACATAAATTATAACCATATGCATAATTAAAGCCTATGCAGTAAAACACACATAAAACCATTATAATTTTTAACCCCAGCACATGCCGAAATTATAATCCGGGATCCCCCTCAAATGTCAGCTTTCTAAGGTCTGAGACACATGAAACTCATTCTGATGATCCTCTAATTTAAATTTTCATTCTGAAAACCCCTGCCATATATTTTCTGTTCAGACATTCACAGACCTGAGGGCAGAGATCAAAAAGATAAACTCATTTCAAATATATATGGTAAATTCTCACACAGACATAATGGTCGGTTCATGGTTGCATTCTTGCATTGAAGTGTATGAGAACTTACAACAGTTGAAAGTTTTTTATTTTATTTTTTTTATCTGGCCTGTAAACCCCCAGAGGTCTGTGTATTACTGCAGAAGAGAAATGTCAGGGGTTTACAGACGACAATAATGTCTTTGTGAATGAAACTGTGATAATGTTCGTTGTTGTGTGGGCAGGAAGAGGACAAGTGGGTAGGTGGGTCCGGGGGTATGCCCCATAGACGTAATAAATACATAGACGCCCTATTGGCCGCTTTGGAACGTTGCTGCGATACGTCAACGCGTCCGCCATTTTGCGGAGGGCAAGACTGTGCTGTAATCAAATGCAAGTAAACAGGTGAGCTGCGGTTTTTCTAAAAAATTTAATAAAATAAAAAAACATTTATCAACCGATTTCAGTGGTTTGTATGTGGTGTACAAAAAAGTTCCATCTCTAGTTATTTAAAATCTCGATAGTTAGACTTATAAAATATTTTTTTAATAAGGAATGGCCAAAGTTCAGGCTTGTCATGTATTTGGCTTTTTATTCTTGGATAAGAATTGTGAACACCCCCATACTGAGATATAATTTAATTTTCACATTAAATTAAATAAAGTTTTCTTATTGTGGAAAAAGCATATTCTGTCACTGACCCGATTTTAGCAATAACAAAGATAACTGATGGATCCTTTATGGTAATACATATGATGTAGTACAACTAAAGTGCAATGCAAATAGTGAATATAAGATAAAGTGAGAAGTAGGCTAATAGTAAATAGTTTAGTCAATAAAATAAACAAACAGTATACAGCTAATAAAATAGTAATGAAAAGTATAATTATATAATATAATAAGTACTATAATATAATAATAATAATATATTGATAATAGCATATAGTTTATGTATAATACTATAATAATAGCAATAGAATATGAAATATCAATTACAGAATATAGACAATACAAAATAAGTTAAATAGTTACTATGAATAGTACAATAATTTAACAGCATAACTATAATAGATTGATAATCGCAAGTGGTATATTATTATAATAACAATAATAAATAATGTAAATTTATATATTTTAAAATATTCTTACATATAGGCTATATAAAATAAAATGACTCAACCCTGTCTCTTTTTGTTAAATTTCAGTTTTTAAAAGGTATAAGAAGCTATACAAGTCAAGAAATAAAGTAAACGATTGAGTCAAACATACAGCAGGCTACAGCGTTAAAGTTAAATAGCCTAAATATATAAAGTTATGAAACTTCACTTTGCCTTCAGCCAAAACGATTTGCCAAGGAACAAATTATAGATTATTGAGACCAAAGATCGCCCGTTAGATATACACAAGACGAATTATTCTCATGTTTAACCACTAGACTAAAGACATCAGACCCAGCGGCGACCATCAGAAGCACTAGCCGAGGTAAGGCTGTTCTCGGCGGGGTACATGAGCGCTGAGCGCCCGGTGAGCGATGGATCTCAAAACTCAACTTAAATAGGCGCTATCTTTATAAATAAACCACAGATTTGAGCTTTAAACAACTACACTGTCGACTGAAAAACTCTTAAAACTACATTTCGTGACACAATAACAGTAGTATTTTGAAATTTCGCGGCCTTTCTCCTCTGAAAATAAAAATAGTAAATGAAATACAACCAGAAACAAATGTTCAGTTTTGCTTGTGAAAGGTAATTCCCTGAGACCTGTTTTCAATTGTGTGGCGATTAGTAAAGCCCCAAGCATGCACACGAAATAGGCATTTTTCTCAATTCTCGTTATGAGAGGAATGGGAAAGTTGCCCTCCGCAGTATGGCGGCGCCGTTGACGTACGATCCAGCAGCCAATAGGGCGTCTATGTATTTATTATGTCTATGGTATGCCCCCAGAGTAAAATGCTCAAAACATCTCCTGAGAAAAATCACATGGTCAACCTAGTCTTGGTTATTTAATTTTGATTTAGTCTTATTTTCCTATCAATTCTGTTGTAAAAAAAGATTAATTGTAATTTACGAATATTGTATCGCTCTATTAACTGTTTCATTCAGCTGATTAGGTTAAGAATTGTGTCACAGTTAATATTTCCCATATTAGACTATGTGGATGTTGTCTATCAAAACACATCAGAATCAAACTTGAAAGCATTAAATGTTGCTTTCAATAATATATGTAGATTTGTGCTGAGATGTCCTTTTATTACTCACCCCTGTGTCATGTATGACTCACTGAACTTATTATCACCAAAAGCCAGAAGACAGTATCACTGGTATCAGGTCATTTTTAAATGTGTGAATTTCGATTATCCTTCTTACCTGAAGGAATATTTAATTCCATATAGACCCAGCTATAGCTTGAGACACACTGAATATCTCTCCTTCACTGGGCCAAACATCTTCAGAGAGAGCGGTAGACGTGCCTTTAAATGTAAAGCCCCTTCAGACTGGAAGAGCCTGGGTCTCTAAGATCTGGCACATCGCTCTTTACTTACTCGCAAGCAAACTGTTGCTGGAAATGTTTTCCTCATGTGTGACTGGACTTTTGTTTTATATACATAAATATGCGGGATACTTTTTGTCCTTTCTTTTTATTTATGTGTATATATGCGAGTATGGGTGTAGGTGTGCGTATGTATGTATGTATATACATATGTGTATGTAAGGGCTAAATGTTGTCTTAATACTGCAATATGTTTTATACATGGGTTTGTTTCCGCAGTCGGTGAGCCGGTTGGGCCGGGCGAGGCGGGATGAGGGAGAGCTTTAGCCTCCGGAGACCCAGAAAAAAAAAGTTTTTTGAATTTAGTTTTTTTTTTTTTTTTCATGTCACCACATTGTTTTAGAGCATAAGAAACAAATGGTCAAATAACTTTTTTGAAAAATAATATTTTATTGATGTTATGCTCTTTCCTCTGTAGTGGACACTAGGTCTAAATTGTTTAAAAAATAAAATGACATGAAATTATATATATAAGCAAAAACAATGGGATTTTTTTTTTTTATTTTTTTTTTTTTATCACCAATACATTTTGGGGTTTCAGGATTTTTTTTAACCAAAATTTGTATAAAGATGATTCTCAACTATAACTAAAGATATAACGGAATGAATTGATACACCATTTTACTTTATGCAATATGTGGGTAAAATGGCCATAAATTAATATTCCCATTCAATGCAATGTATCTATACACTGTATCTAATTTGCACATTAATGTGTTCTTGGAGCAACATTTAATGAAAAGAAGTGTAATAATTGGAGTAATAATTAGCAACATTTTAATAATAATATTTCATAGGAATATTGATGTATAATTTATTTCCATATTCACTTGTTCTATCTCCCAGAATGCCTGATAAACATGATGTAAGTCCTGATGTCTCTACAGTGGACACACGTATGAAATCAATGCCCTGTTATGTAACAGAAAAAAAGAAAAAAAAAAAGATTTGAAAGCCCATAACATTTTCCTGAGATGCTGGTTTATGAAATACAATTTGAAAAGTAGTCCGATTTAAATTATAATGACAATATATTATCATATTTCCTACATTTGATCACTAAATTAATGTCAGACATTTTTGTTTGACATGTGACATGTATGATGTCAGAGAAAATCACTCAAATATAATGTCCACTACAGTGGACCAAAGTCTATTCCTGGGTCCCAGGAGGATAGTGAGTGTGAATGTACATGTGCTGTATTATCTGTCTTTGTCTCGAGGAAAATGGTATTAAGCTTTAAATTATGTCATATTTTGTATATGACCCCATACAGTATGAAATACATAGCAATATTTACTTTGTAACTTTATGTAACTTTGGCTTGTATGAAGTTGAAGGGGAAAAGGACCTGGATAAGAGCCACACTTTATAGAAGTACCAGAAACATCAACGGCAAACCGAATGAAAGTGAAACCGCGCAGTTCAGAAGCTGGAAGTTTACTGAGAGTGAAAGTTCTCCCCTTATTAGATATTCTGCTCATATTCTGACTAGAATCTGAGTATGAGGACGTCAGGCTAGTCATTGCCTAGTTATTCAGATAAATTAGTATGTCCATGTGTATGTTCTCTGTTTATATCGTATTGTTCTGTCATTCTAACTTTATTGTTCCTACTTTTTCAGATAAATAAATATAAGTGCTTGTTCTTTGTTTATATCGATTTGTTCTGTCATCTTGCCATCATTACTGTCGTCTTGTTCTGTCGTCCTTGCTGGAGTTTTGATCTGTTATCCTTACTATAATTTATGTAAACTGTTTCAAATGTGTACAGACGCAGACCTCACACAAAGCTGTCAAAATAAAAGCACAGTAGCCTAGGTTTACAACATAATTTCATTAATGTGAGGTTATGAGAAGCAGGGGAATAGGCCTATACACTGCAGAAGAGGAAGAAAAACATACTGGACTGTAAGATGTACATTTATTAATTTAGCAGATGCTTTTATCCACTTATGAGGAATATCACAAGAAATTTGCCACAATATTTCTAGAATATAATATCAGGTTTATTAGAAAGCTAGATTAGGAGACAAGCAAGAGCAGAGGAGAAATATAGAGAGATTTTGTTGTTGTTGTTGTTGTTGTTGTGCCTTGTTGTTGTTGTGCCTTGTTGTTGTTGTGCCTTGTTGGTTTAATGTTGTGTTGTTCAGTAAGGATTGTCTTCAGCATTTCATGGAATTCAAAAGTTGTGATGGCCTGAGCAGAGATGGGGAGAAACTAATTTCACTGAGAGATTCTGTAGTCAAATCAGTTATAAAACAGGACGTACTGGGGTGGGAGTGTGTGGCTTCAATGACTGTGGGTGTAAGATGTGGGTGCTTGAAATGCAATGTAAGTCGCTTTGAAGTGTCTGCCAAATGCATAAATGTAAATGTAAATCGCAAAGAAATAAACCACAACTTGACCTTCTAGCCACTAACCACCAAATCTATTGAGTCATCTCAGCCTTAACAAACCTGCTATGAAGCAGAATCACTGACGGAAAGAAGAGAACAGGAGAAGAGACGAGCAGAAACACAAGATCTACGACTGACTTCAGCCTCAGCCTCAGATGAAATCCACTGAAGAGAAAAGAAGACATTAAGGGCGCTTTCACACTGGCAGTTTAGTGCGGACCGGGGCACGGTTCGCATGAAAAATCGCTAATGTGAACGCTGTCATCGGACCCGGGTGCGCACTAGAGTACCGAACCCGAGACTACCTGGAGGAGGTGGTCTGAGCTCGGTTGCTCCCGAACCGTGGTGCGGTTCGCGTTAATGTGCAAGCAACACGGACTCGGGTGCGCGCTTGTTCAGGAAGTATAGTATCCCGCGCATGTGTATCACTGTCGATTTCATTGTTTGATTGCGTTTGCGATGACGTAAGATCACTGCAAACGCACCTGGGTTCGATACAACTAATTGAGTGTGAAACCAGACCAACGCTGCGGGGGGCGCCGGGAACTAGCGCACTCGGGTTCGGACCGCAGCAAACGAACCCAGTGGAAAAACGCCCTTAATCTCTGAAGATCTCAGCAGAGGATTTAACAACTCCACAAACAGCTTCACTTATTACTAACCAGACTGACTTTATTTCTGTCAGGCGTCTAGAGAAGTTATTAATCATTAACAGGGTTTGAACTCTTTACACGTCACACGATGTGAATGTCTGCATTCAATCAGGGACACAAAATATGCAAACTAATAAAAACATTATAAACGATTACGAAACGACAAACAATTGTAGTTTAAATTCGCGCTGACACTATATTTACCTTTTTTGAAATAATCCATTAAACCTGCGGAGAAACTAAGAGCGTGAACTAATGAATATTCTGCTAGTGTGCAACTCTCATTGGATGAATTCACATCATGATCTGCGGATTGTCCGTGACTTCACATTTTTTGATGCGGGTGTAAATGCGTTTTTGCACCATATTCACTGCAGCAAACGTGTGTGTACGAGTTTCTTAATCAGTGATTTGTAGAATAGGATTAGTGCTCCTGCAATGAAGAACTGTTGTGTTTGTGGGAGAGAGAAAAAATCTTCAAGTTTGCAGTTTTCTCCGTGACTTCAAATGTACTGATACACACATGTGGGTGTTCTCTACAACTACAGATTCCCCTGTCACAGGCGCTCAGTGTATTTGCACTAAAAATAACTTCATACGCAAGCTTATACCTGTGAACATGAACAGAAAAACACACACACCGCATCGGGTCTACACACTGCAGACGAGTAACAACAGCAAGATTACAGAACAAATCGACATAAAGAACACACACATACTAACTTATGAGTTATATTATGAGTAGCAGGGGAATACCTCTAGCTCTTATAACAAGACTACAGAACAAATCGACATAAACAGAGAACACACACATCGACATATACTAATGGTAACACTTTATAATAATGTTCCTTCATTAATGAGTAACACACTATTAACATTCTATAACTACTATTAACTAACAAGAAACTCTGATTAATGAATAAGTATAGCGCTCAGTTAAATGTGTTAGTTCACTATTAGCTAGTCAATAACTACTATTTTTCATCCCTCACTGAAGACTAAGAACTAAAAATAATGTATAATGGAAACCCATAGTAATTAATCAAGTGTTACTACATCCTTCTAAAGGAACTAATTATTAGGATCAGTTTTCTAAAGTGAAGATCAAGGAAACACTAGTAAAAGATTAAAGTGTTACTAAATCCATCGGAAGGATTATATTCAAAATCTTACAAAAATATCTTAAGCTTATAATGACTTCAGTCAATATGCTTTTCACTCTAGAATACTGATAATACAAATACAAATAATTAATAGTTCCTTTAGAAGGATGAAGTAACACTTGAGTCATTGATAGTGGGTTACCATTACCTTTTATTATATATTATACATTATTCATGATAATTATGAACCTGTGGTTCTCTGGGAGGAATGGACAAAGTAGTTACTGATTAGCTAATAGTGAATAACCACATTCAACTGAACGCTACTCACTAATTCTTTAACCAGAGTTTCTTAGTTAATGTAGTTACTAGAATGTTAATAGTGCGTTACTCATTAGTTCCTGTGTTATTCATTAATGAAGGAACAGTTTTATAAAGTGTTACCGTTCAGTTCATACTTAGAAGAGAGAGGTTTTGTGTTTTAAAGACGTCTAATAGCCAAACACGGCCCAGACGTCTAGGCTAACACAAGGCAACATTTGGGCTGTCAGTGAAAATTGAACAGATGTCTAACATTAGCACAGGAATAGATCAGGCTATACACACACACACACACACACACACACACACACACACACACACACACACACACACACACACACACACACACACACACACACACACACAGAACATGTCAGAGAAATTAAACCAAACATCTTGTAATCACTGTTGACTTTGCTGAAATGATATGGGATATCAAACATCTCGCTAGTTATTTTGGCAAAAACAACATTTAACCAAATTCAAGGTTATTTAGGCTAGAAGTAGTCATGTCAAAGCAATAACTAAATCAGAATATCATCTCAAAAATATTACAAGAATTAATTACTTTCTTTCCAGTCAAGATTTGCTTTCATCACCATTGTGGATTATTGAAATGATTCCCCCCCCCAAAAAAAAGACAGATGCAGCTCATACAGAACATATGAACACATCACACCAGTCCTCAGGTCTGTACACTGGTTCCCAGTTAAGTTTAGTATTATTACTTTCAATCCCCAAAAGGAGGAGGATTAGGGCGAGGGAATACCATCGTGTTTATTCATAGACACGAATAGTTATCGGGAAGGCTTTTGAAAGGTGGAGAGAACTTAAAGAACTGAAAAATTTAAATCGGACACCGAGGTTGCACTGTTTTTTCTGGACAGGTGAGTAGCTGCTAGTGCTGACTTGTTTGTATGTGAACTGTGTGTTGAAAATATCAGTATAAGCTGTGGTAGGCTGTAGCTCTTGGGAAGCAGCCCGACCTCTCCCTCTCCCTCGTACAGAACTGTACTAAGTAAATAAATGATAATAGGCAACGTTATCTGTACCAAACTGCTGCTCTGTTTGGTACTCCCGGTATGTATACTGCTCTGAGTGATGAGAGCTTCGGAAATGCCCAAGAAAGTAGTTCCTTTGTCACCTGGAGACACCGCACTGATCTGGTGCCACCCTGGTGATTGATGTGGTACACTGCAGACATGTTGTCCGTTCTCACCAAAACATGTTTGTTCTGCAACAACGGGAGAAAAGCCCTCAGGGAGAGATGGACTGCCCTGAGTTCCAACACGTTGATGTGCTCTGTGGTCCAGGGGAATTTCCAGTGTCCCCTGATGGACCTGCCTTCCCAAACTGCTCCCCACCCCGTTAGAGAGGCATCTGTCGTTATCACAGACTGCCTCGCTGGGATGTTGCCTAGAGGGAACCCTTGTGATGGTAATGTCTTCCAAGGGTGTAACATTTGGATACACCTTCGTGTAACCTTTATCTTTACATGTCTGTGAAATTTGGGATGTAAGTGAAAGTTGTTCAACCAACGCTGTAGTGGACAGGCTCTGAGAAGGCCGAGTGGGACCACAGTTGCTGCTGCTGCAATCATGCCCAACACTCGCTGAAATTGAATTAACTTCATTCTCTTGTTCAGACGGAATGACTGAGTTAGATTGACCAACTGTACCACTCTCTGGGGTGATAAAGTTGCAGTCATCAGTTGGGAATCTAGCGAAATTCCCACAAACACGGTCTGCTGTCTGGGACTTACAGTAGATTGCTCTTTTCCCAGTTCACTTTGAACCCGAGAGACTGTACATGTTGAAGCGCCATTTCTGTGTCCTTCATGACTTGACTACGAGAAAGAGCACAAATTAGCCAGTCGTCCAGGTATGATAGAATTTTCAGACCTGCACACTGAAGAGGACGAAGGGCTGCTGAAACCACCCTGGTGAAGACCCTTGGAGACAGAGACAGGCCAAATGGAAGGATCCTGAACTGATAAACCTGATCTTGAAAGGCAAAGCGAAGAAACGGGCAATGATCCTGACAGATGGGTATGTGGAAATAGGCATCCTTTAAATCTATGGAAGTGAACCATTCCCCCAGTTCTATGGATTCCAGAATTTGTGCTGTAGTCAGCATTTTGAAGGGCAATACTTTTATGAATTTGTTCAGCTTTTGTAAGTCCAGAATGGGTCAAAGTCCCCCGTCTTTCTTTGGCACTAGGAAATACTTCGAATAGAACCCAGTGAGCTGTTTGCTGGTGCTTATCTGTACAACCGCTTTTTTCTGAAGTAAGACTGTGATCTCGTTGGCCAAAATTTGTGCCTGGACTGGGTCTCTGACTATGGTCATATGAACTCCTGAAAAAGTAGGAGGGCACCGCCGGAACTGTATCCTGTATCCTGTCTTGATGGTGTCTAGAACCCAAGGATCTGATGTTACCTGCTCCCAACTGTCCAGGCACAGTTGGGAGCATTCTCCGACGACTCCGAGACTGCTATGCCTGGCCTCCCCGGGGTTTGAAACCCCTGGAAGTACGCCTCTTAAGTGGTCCTCCCCTGACTGGATTATGAGCCTGGTCGGTTTGGGGAGCCTGGTAAAAATGTCTGGTTCTTCGATCATGGAACTGGGAACCCCTAGATCGTCTACTGCCATACCCCCAAGTTTCTGAACGAGGAAAGTGTGGGGGCTGAAAAGAATGAGCAGCCCTATGGCCATATTTGGTAGGGCCACCAAATGTTTGCTGAACTGACTCCCTTCTGCGTCTTGCCTGATCAGCAGTATCCAGTAAAGCCTGTGAATCAGTGTGAAATATCCGACCTGGAACCACTGGCATATTAGTCAGATCCTTCCTAATAGCGTCAGGTAAAGATGTCTGAGCCAACCAGATTTGTCTTCTGGCTAAAATTGCTGAAGACATAGATGCCCCATGTCCCTGATAAGCTGAGTTCTGTGTCGATCAAATTCATCACATCACGCTCTTCATTATTAACGACTTTTCTTAAAGCAGCCAAAACTATTGCTAAAGCATTTCCTGAACGGGCTGCCCGAGTACCTGCATTATATGCTTGGCTCATTATCCGGTCTGTCTTTTGGCACTCCTTACCGGGACAACGAGGATTGTCAGTAACCTTATCAGGTCCAAAAGCGGTTAAAGCTGCAATCTCTCGCTCCACTGATGGCATGTTCCCCATGCCACTCTCAGGGGGGTAATCCAACTTAACAAACCGTCTACAACCTGCATTAAACTGGGGTGCAGCTTTTGGATTATTCCAGGCTTTCCTCAACATCTGGGAATAATCCTCAGCTACAGGAATTGACACAGTAGGCTGTGCAGGGGAAATACTTGCCCATACACCTTGTGTGAGGGCTGGAGCTGTAGCTTCTCCCTGAGCATCAAGGCCCAGGATCCTTGCTGCACTTAAAATGCGTGAAAGAACGTCAGAATGCAGGCTTCCTTCTGAAACCTCAGACCTGGATTCATCTTCCTCGTTTTCGTCTGCATTCTCCTCACTACCATAAAAGGAGTTATTTGCATGCAGTGACACAGCATCTGTATAATCATCCCTCTCTTCCTGACGTGATGTTAACTCATCTCTAGGAGAGGGTGCAGCCCGGAGTGCAGATGGCTGTGTGCTTACTGAAGAATTACGTGTTTCAAGCTTACCAGCTAAGTCACGTAATGCTGCCAAGATTTGCAACTGAGTCCTTCCTCATCCTTGGGCTCTTGAACTACCGTGGCCCTCTCCCGTAGGCATGTCAGAACCTGAAGACCTGATGAAATCATCAGGCTTCTTGCGTTTATGAGAGGAACTACTGGGAATAATTTCTTTATTACCACCAGTTAAAAATGTTGCTCTTTGCACTCTTTCCTGCAAAGATAGCTCTATTGCAGCTGCACAGGGATTTTCGATATCGTCTAATACATGTTGCATACCCAAACAGGAGGGGCATTCGCGATGCCCATCTCTTGGGTGTATGCCAGTTTGGCAAAAACGACATTTTGAGTGACTCATGACAACAAGCCAGAGGTCAGGTCACTCATATAATAATGGTCTATGAAAAGGAAAATTAACAAAAGATTAACTGTAATGAATCACAGTATTTTAACTAATTCTTGAAGTTGAACTGCAAGATTCCCAAATAACTCAGCATTTAGTTGAAAAAAGCAATAATGCCATTAACAAATACATTGTGACGAATAACAGATCATTAATCAAATCAAACATTTCCTTAATCTGTAATTCCTCAAAAAATATCTGCCTGGTATTAGTTAAATACAATTAACCAGGTACAATTAATATAAAGATTGTGACGAATCACTCTTCATATTCATCTTTCAAAATAAGTCTGCGAACAGAACCCCTTGAAAATCATATTAGAAAATGATATATCCATCATTCTACGTGCGCACACGCAGTAAATGGAAAAACTCTCGACTGCTGCGAACAGCTGACCTGAGAACCATCAATAAATACCTGTAAACAAACAGAAAAAATAAAGAAATACTCACCGACGTGCGTTCCAACGACCCATTGAGATATTTAAATGAGGAGAAAAACCACTGCAATCCTGCAAGGACGTGAAGCACCTGCACGAAAACGTGATGGATTGAAACTAATCTCTCCTGTAATAAAAACAATGCGCTCTACCGCGTCGGTCTCAGATGAGGCGAGAAAGGCAAGAGGAAGTGGTTGGTTCACCTGGATGTTATATAGCCAACCCCTAAGGTCAGTCACCTGACATTGTTGATATTAGGTCTCGAGGATAGGCGGAGGAATGGCGTCATTCAAGATAAGACCGTGGTGACGGTCTGAGTGAGGTCGAAATAGATCGTCGATCTGAATATCGTGTGTCTGTCGCTTTAAGAAATGCGCATGCATGATCGTTTTTTTCATGATGCACGAAACGGGAGGGAGGGGCGAGCTAACTTGGTTTATTTGGGAACTCGCTTCAAACACAAACAGAAGTGACGACACCCACAATCGCTGATACAACCTTTAATGAATCTGTTTGAGATCGAATTAACACAAGATATTTTGCTATAAATTAAAGGAACACTCCAGCCATTTGCATTAAGCTTTGCATTGTTAGAAAACCAGTCATACTATTGAATGGTCGTGCAACACTCTCTCATTTTCCCCTGAGACGGGAGAAATCCGTATTTACCTCTTAACACTTCCTCCCACAATCATTGTCGGAGGAAGTGTAAGAGGGGGGGATTTCTGTTGAGACTACAAGCACTAGTTCCCACCCTTTCAAACCCGCCCATAGGGGGTTGGACCTAATGCGCTAACAGACCTATCACAGATCAGTGCCAGTGCGTTTGATTTCCAATGCCATCCTCTTTTTCCCGGACATGTCCAGCCGTTGAGATCGTCCAAAATGTCCGGGATTCGGCTTTTGCTTTCTGCAGTCGCCATTCATTGTTTACATGCACACCTTTTGTTTCAATCTAACTGAATTCATTCCGATTGGTGAATCTGAATGTAGTGTTTACATGAACGCTAAACAAGTGATCGGTTGAAGTGCGTTTTAACATTGCTAATGTCACCGGTGCAGGCCGGGGCGGACTCGGATGACCAGCCGCCCCTGACTCCAGACACCACCGTGAGGAGCCGACACCACAGGCACGCAACAGATGGACAAAAGAGGAGGCAAGTAATTGAGTTCAAAAGTAACAATCTTTATTTAATAGCAATCAACTTGAGAAAAGCATAAGCAACTCTCCTCTTCTAGGGCTATTTGACCGGAGTAGCCGCTGGATCGATTCTTCACTGCCTTCGGGGCACAATAGTGCGATAGTGACTCTAAAAGCTTACTTCACAGCGTTGCTGCACATCTACAGGACTCAGACAGTAAGTAACAGGTAATGTATTCTTCTCAGTATCAGATACGTCGTCGGGCACAATGGGGAGACAGTGACTCTAAAAGCTTACTTCGCAGCGTTGCTGCACATCTGCAGGACTCAAACGGGAAGTCACAGGTAATGCATTCTTCTCTCAACAGCAGATTCTCTTATCATGACATGAAGGGGAAATTGTGACTTTAAAACTCACTTCACAGCGTTGCTGCACATCTGCAGAACTCAGACGGTAGGTAACAGGTGAGATTTCTTCTCTTAACAGCAGCTTCTCTTATCAGGACGTAAAAGGGGAATTGTGACTTTAAAACTCACTTCACAGCGTTGCTGCACATCTGCAGGACCCAGACGGTAGGTAACAGGTAAGATTTCTTCTCTTAACAGCAGCTTCTCTTATCAGGACGTGAAAGGGGAATTGTGACTTTAAAACTCACTTCACAGCGTTGCTGCACATCTGCAGGACCCAGACGGTAGGTAACAGGTAAGATTTCTTCTCTTAACAGCAGCTTCTCTTATCAGGACGTGAAAGGGGAATTGTGACTTTAAAACTCACTTCACAGCGTTGCTGCACATCTGCAGGACTCAGACGGTAGGTAACAGGTAAGATTTCTTCTCTTAACATCAAACACTTTCATCAGACATTAGCGAGAGACTCGATAGGCAGCTTTACCAGCGATGTTATACATCTTCAGAGCTCGGTCAGTAAGTATAACGATTCAAACTTTTCCACAGCCATACGGTTCTTCACGAGACTTGTACTTTCAGAGAGAGGGAGAGGATTAACAGGAGCCTTCAATGAGGAATTACTTCACGACAATATTCAGTGGAAGAGAGGACAATACAAAGCATTACTTCACCAGTTCCGTTGTATCGTTCTGGGATTTAGATGGAGGCCAGTAGATCATCTCACAAGAATGAAAGCAGGCGTTGGAAGACTCTTCTCAGCATAGCACACAGCACTCGTGTTCACTACAAATCCACAGCATTAATTCGACGTGCATCAGGTAAGGCAAACAACTGCAAATCACTCACACAGTAGGGCTGATCAGAAGCCTCGCTTCATCCATGCATTTCAACGGGAATATTCAACTCTCAATTCCTCTCCAATGTATCTGAAACAGATGTCCTCCTCAACAGTAAATTTCACATTCACAGTCTTTTCTTCAAGCTTTACATTTGATTCAATGATGAAATTAATTCACTTATCTTTGTTCCTTCCACTTCCAGCGCAGATCCAAGCAGCAGTTCAATCCAGTAGAATTCCACAAGCAGTTCTAAACGACAGACTCCAATAACAGTTCTTCACTTACACAAAGTTCCAGGATCACAGCATCAAATGTAAGCACTCAAACAGGAGATCTTCTACCCCAAAACACAACGACTGAGACCCAGCCAAACAACTGATCAACTGAACACCGGTTGACTTTTACCAGTTCCAACCTTCACCTCAACTCGACTTCGAGTGGCTCTTTTATCCTCCTCTTGTGAAGCGGAAAGCCTGTGTAAACACCGCTCCTCTCTGCCCCACACCTGTCGTGCATCGGCGGTAATTAGTTTGGACAATATCTCCGCTACACCCGGAACCGGAGTGAGGCGTTACACCAAAATAATTCCCCTCGGGGAACATGAAAAGAAAACAAAGGTTCCGCTTTTCCCAGCATTTTGTCACCCGTGACACTAAGAAAATTCCCGCTCCTCCGTGAGAGATGCGAGACCGGTGCGTCTCAGTAATGACGCCACCGGCCTTGCGCCGTTCTCCCGCGCCCCTCAGCCTCGTCCTGCTCGCCACAGTAAACATGATGAATGGCAACTGTAGAACGCAAAAGCCAAATCCCGGACATTTTGGGCGATCTCGAAATCCAGGGCAAACTCATCACGGAGACTCGCTAGTAGCTTAGCTTTGTTGTTGTCAACTGCCCTCTCTTACCGGTAGGCGTGGCTTGGGAGTGGCCTCCTAGGGCAGCGAAGCAATTGCATTCTGGGAGTTGTTGTCTTTCATTCACATAAGCCAAATATACATTTTCTGGCTTTTCTTAGTCTAGATATTCTCCAAATTCAAAAATAATTTCACATTTCTTCTACATAAATGACCTATTTTAAATACACATTCATCTTTGGTTGGTTGGAACGATGGTTTCGGGAAACACCGACTCATGGACTGACTCATGATAACGATGGAACTTGCGAACATTGTTGGCTAACAATGCTTTCGGGAAACGCACCCCAGATCATCAGGATCACATTATAGATTATAGAAATACCAAGAGTTCATTCTAAACACGGAGAGTCCGCTTTTAGCTGTTAACAAATCACTGGTTTAATGTTGAGAGAAGTCAAGAAACTGTGGGCTCTGTGGGAGTTTATCTGGCAGTGAACAGAACAATGAACTCTTCCTGAACATTCAGTCACATTAAAGATTAACAGCGTCGAGTGCAGGTGCAAAACTGCTAAAATAAAAACACTTGAACATCTGTGTCCTGTTTAACCGTTTAACTGTTTTAAAGCACACTGGTTT
The DNA here is from genome assembly GCA_021554675.1 of Leuciscus idus. Taxonomy (NCBI): domain Eukaryota; kingdom Metazoa; phylum Chordata; class Actinopteri; order Cypriniformes; family Leuciscidae; genus Leuciscus; species Leuciscus idus. The sequence continues at coordinate 37,685,454 of CM038632.1, read as the reverse complement.
AGAGATACTGAGAGAGGTTTGCCACATCACGTGATGTGCAGAAATCTAAACACTGTTTCAGATAACCTATATTCTTAAGGGTAAAGAAGACTAATTTAAGAGGGTCTGGAGTCCCTTTTTATTATTTATGGAACATGCGGATATTAACAATATAATAGAGGAGCAACAAAATGCTTAGGTATTATATTACTATGAAAATCTATTTTAATTTGCACTATATTAACCCTATTTTATTGCTTATTACCCAGGGGGCAAAGGGGGTTTAGCAGACATGGGCTGCTGTAAAAGGTTGTCATATAAAAATGAAATCTATGATGTCTGAGGATCACAACCTGGGTGGACAACCCGGTCAACAAGCTGCTGGAAACTTGTAATTAGGGTCAAAACAATAAACCTCAAATTCTGCTTTAACTCCCCGGAATCACCCAATGAATTAATAGTCAAGTCAAGTCAAGTATATTTGTATAGCGCTTTTCACAATACAGATTGTATCAAAGCAGCTTCACAGTATTAAATTAAAATAATACAACAAAGTTTGTTTCAAGAGGAATTTATTGATTGATAAAATTAAATTAAATATCCCCAAAATATCCCCAACTGAGCAAGCCAAAGGCAACAGTGGCAAGGAACCGAAAAACTCCATCAAGTGACCTAATGGTGTCCTAAAACTCCATCAGGTTACCTAATGGAGAAAAAAAAACCTTGGGAGAACCCAGGCTCAGTCGGGGGCCAGTTCTCCTCTGGCATTTATGAGCTAGAGGCCGGATTGTAGTTTGAACTGTAAGATTATATGAATGCCTGGCTGAAGAGATGCGACTTTAATCTAGTTTTAAACTGGGAGAGCGAGTCTGAGCAACGAACAGTATCAGGAAGACTATTCCAGAGTTTTGGAGCCAAATGTGAAAATGCTCTCCCTCCTTTGGTTGTTCTGGATATCCTAGGTATGACCAAAAGCCTTGAATTTAGTGATCTTAAAGAGCGCGATGGATTATAGGGCGATAGAAGGTCCGTTAAATAGACTGGAGCTAAGCCGTTTAGGGCTTTATAAGTCAGTAGCAATACCTTGTAATTAATACGGAACTTTATAGGTAACCAATGCAGTGATGATAAAATCGGTGTTATATGATCATATTTTCTTGATCTCGTAAGAACTCTAGCGGCGGCATTTTGGACTAACTGTAGCTTGTTTATTGAGGATGCAGGACAACCAGCTAATAAAGCATTACAGTAATCTAGTCTCGAGGTCATGAATGCATGAACTAACTTTTCTGCATCAGAAACTGATAGCATATTACGTAGCTTAGCAATGTTTCTAAGGTGGAAAAAGGCTGTTTTTGTAACATATGAAATATGATTTTCAAAAGACAGGTTGCAATTGAGTATAACACCCAGGTCTTTTACTGTAGAGGATAAAGTAGACATCCTATGATGTTAAAGTTGTATTGTGCGAGGTTTTGTGGGCGGTTTTTTGAACCGATAAGTATTACCTCTGTCTTGTCTGGATTTAATAAAAGAAAATTACGCGTCATCCGGCCGTGATGAAATATATATTTGAGTGTCATCAGCATAACAATGGAAACTAATTCCATGTTTCCTTATAATATTTCCAAGTGGCATCATATATATTGAGAATAACAGAGGGCCTAACACAGATCCCTGCGACACTCCATAGTTTACTGGAGTTATGATCGATTTTTCTCCATTTAAATAGACAAAATGGTAGCGGTCAGATAGGTATGATTTGAACCAGCTTAATGCTTGTCCTTGAACACCAGTATAATTTTGTAGTCGATCTAAGAGTATTGTGTGATCTATAGTATCGAACGCAGCACTAAGATCAAGTAAAACTAGTATTGAGATACAGCCTTGGTCAGAAGCTAAAAGTAAATCATTTGTGATTTTAACGAGCGCAGTTTCAGTGCTATGATGCGGTCTGAATCCAGACTGAAACTTTTCATAGATATCATTTTGTTGCAAGAAAGAGCCCAGTTGAGCAGACACCACTTTTTCTAATATTTTAGACATAAATGGAAGATTTGAAATGGGTCTATAATTTGCTAGATTATTATGATCTAATTGTGGTTTCTTAATGAGAGGTTTTATAACTGCCAGTTTAAATGTTCTTGGAACATGACCTAAAGATAAAGACTAGTTAATAATATTGAGGAGAGGCTCTTCCACTACAGGTAACACTTCTTTCAGTAGTTTAGTTGGTATAGGATCTAATAAACATGTTGTTGTTTTAGATGAAGTGATAAGTTTATTTAACTCTTTTTGTTCTATAGTTGTAAAGCACTGTAATTGTTCTTGCGGGGTGATAATTGAAGCTGAATTATAAGGCGCAATTGAAGATTGAACGTTTACAATTGTGGTTCTGATGCTTTCTATTTTCTCAGTGAAGAAGTTCATGAAATGATTACTACTGAACTGTAACGGGATATTTTGTTCGGGTGACGTCTGTTTATTTGTTAGTCTAGCCACGGTATTAAATAAAAACCTTGGATTGTTTTGGTTGTTTTCTATTAGTTTGCGGAGGTGCTCAGCCCTGGCCGCTTTTAGGGCCTTTTTATAACGTGACATACTGTCTTTCCACGCGATTCTAAAGACCTTGTTTCCATTTACGCTCTAAAATACGGGTTTCTCTCTTTAAAACATGCGTAGTATTGTTATACCATGGTGCTTTAATTTTCTCTCTGACCTTTTTTAATTTAGTAGGTGCAACCACATCCAATGTTCTAGAGAGAATGGTGCTCATAGTGCTAGTTAGTTCTTCTAGTTCATCTGTTTGTTTGGGTTCAGGCAGCAGCTGAGACAGATTAGATAAGCAATTTGAGAAATTATCTATGGTGGATGGGAGGATTGTTCTGCCTGGTTGATAACGCGGCGCCGCATGACATATTACAGCAGTACGTAATATGCAAGTTACAATGTAGTGATCAGTGACATCATCACTTTGTGGAATGATATCTATATCGGTTGGATCGGTTCCATGTGATATAATTAAATCGAGTGTATCATTAAGACGATGAGTTGGTCCGGTGACGTTTTGCTTGACCCCAAATGAATTTAATAAATCTGTAAACGCAGCCCCTAACGCATCATTTGGATTATCTACGTGTATGTTAAAATCCCCAACAATTAGTGCTTTATCGACATTGACTAATAGGTCTGAGAGAAAATCTGCAAACTCTTTTAGGAAATCAGCGTAAGGCCCTGGCGGTCTATATACGGTAGCCAAGGCTAGAGATAATAGGGATGTTTTTCTAACATCTAAGAGCGTAACATTTAGTACAAGTACTTCAAATGAAATAAACTTATAACCCGTTTTCTGATTAACATTGAGAATATCTCTATAGATGGTTGCAACACCGCCGCCACGACCAATCAGACGGGGCTCATGCTTATAACAGTATCCAGATGGAGTAGACTCATTTAGACCGAAATAATCATTTCACTCTAAAAACTCCTGGGTTGTTTCTTCAACCGATTTTCTGGGTTATTTGTGTTGGGTTAAAATTATGGGTTATTTTTTCAGAGAGTAACCATTTTCTGGGTTATAGGGCTAATATTTCGACCCAATTCATGGGTTGTTTGGGTTTCTGGGTTATTTTTCAAAGAGTAACCCATGTTCTGGGTTATAGGGTTGGCTGGCTTTCTCTCTCTCTCTCTCTCTCTCTCTCTCGCCCACCCGCCCGCCCGCCCACAGTTGTTCTGGAAGTTTCTCACAACAGTCGTTTGAAATAACCGTCGCTTCGCGCTCAATCCGTTTTGGCCTGTGCTTCATCGGTGCAACTTCATCTATATGCAAGGTAAGAGAGTATTTTCAGTGTTGATGTAATGTTAACTTTTCTGTGTCCATGTCCCTCTTGCTTTAGCACCATTTGCTAAAAAAAATAATAATAATAATACGTTGCTACGTTGAGACTAGCGTTAGCCGTGGTAATTCTGTGGTTGGCATGTAGCCGCGGCAATCACGACAACATCTAGGACAACTCGAGGTAACGTTATCGCACACCGGACGCGATTTTGAACACGGTCCTGAGCCGTTGCTGGGTGCCGCGGACAGACCGCCGGTGTGTGTAGGTTACACTGATAGAGAATAATGTGTTTGAATTTTAAAGACGCTGCGCTTCTCGTCCGGTGTGCGAGCCCCTTGAGAGAGTGCACGTCCGGTGAGCGATACCTCGAGTTGTCCTAGACGCGACGCGGCGTTTCTCGTCCGGTGTGCGAGCCCCATAGCCGCGGCTACAGAGCGACGAGGCAACACAATAGTTGAGTTATGTTTACCAGCTGTGCCGTGCTTATCTTATCATATTATACAGTGCTCTACTGGCTGAAGTAGCCTAGTGAGAGTTAAAGAAGCGGGTCAAGTCTTCAAATTGTTGCTAACCTCTATATTGCTATGTTTTCTCCAGGTTATTTTGAATGGACAGTTTTGTCGCTGATAAGCTAACTGAGTGGCAGCTGTCTGAGCTGACAGAGAATTTTAGAGGTGAGCATTTTACTCTTATTGCCCTTATATCATCTCTCTATACCTACATTTTTTTTAATAAGACTTAAATGTTTAAGACTTAAATTTTGTGAAAGTCACAACTTCTTCGACAGTGGGGTATGCACAACCCTAAAAGATTATTGTGCCTTGTCTTTAAGCTGTTATGCATAAGAATGGGCAAGATATTCACCTTTGCATTAATGTCATTACACTTTTTAATGAAAGAAAATATGTCATTCACACAAAATGGGTTAATGCTGCAAAAGAACCACATTAGTTAACTAGCAATTTGGGCCACAAAAAAAAAAAAAAAAAAAAAAAGCCTCCGCATTCCCTTAAAAGTGATTATTTGTTAGCTTGATAATGAAAGAGTGTCTGGTGAGTGGTTCACAATTGTCTCAACTTATTAACAATACTCATGTTGTCTTGTTTTCTGTCTTTCAGATGAAGACATAGAGGAGGGGGCATTTCTTCTCTTTGATGAGGACACTATCAAAAATCTTGTCTCCAAAGTTGGCCCCAGGCTTAAAGGGATACTCTACCGTTTTTTCATATTAAACTATGTTATTCCCTTAACTAAGACGAGTTGATACATACCTCTCTCATCTCAGTGCGTGCGCTTAATCACTCTGGCGTGCGGTGACACTTTGATAGCACTTAGCTTAGCCCAGTATATTCAATGGTATCTGACAGCAATGAATTTAGAAGTGACCAAACACATCAACTTTTTCCCTATTTAAAAACAGTTACACTAGTAGTTATACGACCAAGTATGGTGACACAAAATAAAACGTGGCGCTTTTCTAAGCGGGTTAAAAAGGATAACTATAATGTATGGCGGAATAGCACTTTCGGGAGTAATTCGACTCGGCTCAGTAAAAAGTAACGCCTGATCCTCTTCCCACTTTTGACAGACATGAGAGGAAAAGGATCAGGCGTGACTTTTTACTGCGCTGAGTCGAATTACTCCCGAAAGTGCTATTCCGCCATACATTATAGTTATCCTTTTTTTAGTTATCCTTAGTTAAGGGAATAACATAGTTTAATATGAAAAAACGGTAGAGTATCCCTTTAAATTCCTGAGGCTCTTCTGAGAATTGTTGTTTATTTTTCTATTTTTTATTTCTAATATTGTTATTACAGTGTGACCTAAAATAAATATGAAAATAAACATGTCCAAGTGTGTGTTTTTTCTTATAGATTTTAATTTAATGCAATAAAAATGTAAAAGTTCTTGAAGTGTGTAATATAATGTAAAACAAAGTTTTATTTTCTGAAATAAGGCATACAGGGATAGTGACCCAAGTTAGGTTATTTTTGACCCAACTAAAAAAGGATCAACTAATTTTTGGGTTATTTCTACCCAGATGTTGGGTTTTTTAAACCCAACATTTGGGTCAGGTATTTAACCCATAATTTGGGTCAAAAAGCATAACCCAATTTTCTGAGTTGAAATAACCCATAAATTAGTTGGTCCCTTTTTAACCCAGGAGTTGGGTCAAAAATAACCCATTATGGGTTATTTTTGACCCAGGAGTTTTTAGAGTGTTGGTTTAAGCCAGGTTTCAGTAAGGCAAAGTACATTGAAGCTATTATCTGTGACTATTTCATTTACAATAACTGCCTTAGGTGTGAGTGATCTAATGTTTAGAAGACCTAGCTTTAGAAATAGTTTTTGTTTACTAATAGCAACATTTTCTGTTTTAATAATTCGATTTTTCCTAGATCCTGCAGTAGATTTATTATTTGATCTCACTAAACGAGGAATAGACACGGTTTCTATGCAATGTTCTACACTAGTATTTCTATCAGTTAAATTGGTGCAGCAGAGACTATGATTTGGACTTTTGGTTACTAGTCAAAGGGTATTTAACATTTTGGAGATGTTATCCGACAGAATATCCGCTCCGAATCTGCTTGGGTGTAAGCCATCAGCACGGAAAAGCCTAGGACGCTCCCAAAACAGATTCCAATTATTTACAAAGAGCAGTTTCTGCTCATTGCACCATGACATTAACCATTCATTTAGCGCAAATAATCTGCTGAACTTTTCATGCCCTAATCGGTACGTGGGAAGCGGTCCTGACACAATGATCGTTGTTTCAGGCGATGTGCTGCGTACCGTATCGATCAGATTCCTGAAGTCTTTCTTCAGAATCTCCGTCTGGCGCAGCCTGATGTCGTTCACTCCCGCGTGCAGGACCACAGTTCCGACGCGCTCGTCACCGTTCAGGATCTCGGGAACGCGAGCAGCGATTTCAGAAACACGAGCACCAGGAAAGCAGTGACTGTGCACCTTACTTTTACCTAACGTAGCGTGTACGTGCCGAACGATGGAATCGCCGATGATCACAGCATCGCGTTCTGTTTCGCGAAGAGGGGAGAAGCGGTTTTGTGTGGACAACTCAAAAACCGGGAAGGTCGGAGAGAGTCTTGGTCTAAACCTGACTCGCGTCTTCCGCTGCGGAACCACCCAGGCTTCGTGGTGGCGTGTTGGAGCCGGAGTGAACGAGACCATGGCTGATCGCGACCGATGCTGAGGAACGCACGGAGTAGACGCGGTCGGAGTCAGCGGGTTAGTAACGTTAAACACTGATTTGTGTGCATCGGCGCGTGATGTTTCAAGAGCTAAACACCGGTCTCTCAGCTCGGCCTGTCTCAATAAAAGGTCGTGGATCTGTTTCTCAACAGCTTCCAGCTCAGACTGCAGTGCGTGCAGCTCAAATGTGTCCTCACCTGCACCAAAAGGTAGACTACTTACATCTGATATATTCGCCATTTTAACAGATGGACAGTGAGTTAGCAACGAAGCTACCAGTGATGCTATCAATATTAATACTAATTTATGACTGAAGTCTTGGATATAATCCGTTTTTTTTGTTTTTTTTAGTGGTAGGGGTGTAGAGTAGACGCACGATAGGCGAAAAATTTTTTGTTTGTAAGTGAGTGTGGAGAAGACGCGTTCAGCCGTGATCCACTGGAGTAACCTATAAGAGTATCCGGAGTTGGATCACTTATAGGCTTGAGACGCGTCTGCTCAACAGTCCGCGTTGTAACTATGAGGTTTGAGCAGTAGTGCTGCTCAGTGAGGAAAAGTAGAAAATGTTCGTTGTAAGTGAGTTTAAAGAGAAAAATCAAGAATTATAAATCAAATCGATAGAGCTCCAAAAACAACAACGCGTTCAGACGCGACGCATGCGCATAGTCCAGGCAAAGTAGCGTTTTACGACAGACTAATTGTAAAATAATTTTTTTCAGCTTAGATCATTTCTATGAGGTGTCCAGAACAACATACTAAAAGTCCTAAGAAATCCTAGTTGAGGAAATATGTTAAATTCTCATCAATCCGAGATGTGTGCCAATAAGGCCAGGCAACAATACACCTCAATGGGGCTATTTTTTTCCTTTACTCCTATCAAAATGAAACTTTACACAATAAAAGTACCCATGAAAAGTAAAAAAAATTGTATTACAAGTTTCTTTGAAAATGAATTTGAATATGCAAATGAGCTATACACTAATCAATACACCCAAATAGGCTTAATTTGTTCCTTTACTCCTACCACAATAAAACGTACTCGGTTACTAACGTAACCTCGGTTCTCTCTAGAAGAGGGAACGAGTACTGCGTAAGATATCTTACGCTAGGGGAAAATCCTTTTTCCGCGAGATATTGAAGCCAAAAATTATCCTTAATTTTGTAATAATGCAAAACGCGTTGCGGCAGCATGCAGACATAGGCGAGGCAGCTCGCGCGCCTATTGGCTGCTCTGCAGCAACTGCAGCAGCCTATCGAGCGAGGCCTGGCGTGACGCCAGACCCAATCAGGGCACTTCGCGCCCGCTGCGTCACGTCCCGCCGAAATGGGCGTGGTCTAGGCCTATAAATACCGCTCGCAGGCAGCTATTATCTGGTTTTTCATCATCGAAGCAACCAGAGCGTGTGCATGCACGGCAAGATACGCAGTACTCGTTCCCTCTTCTAGAGAGAACCGATGTTATGTTAGTAACCGAGTACGTTCTCTTACGAGAGGTCTCTCGTACTGCGTAAGATATCTTACGCTAGGGGACCCAATGCAAAACGCCGTGCATGCTGAGATCTGACACCAAAGACCCAAGGGCGAAAGCCCGGGGTACATATAGTGCACAATCACTCAGGGAACTCACAGGGAGTCCGGGAAGAGGGAAGGGCGAAGCCGCACTCTTCCACATATGGCAGCGTCGCTTAGACGCGAATTTCATCATACAGACAGGGCGGGGTACGGCCTGAACTGATGGGGGAATGTGGGTCTTACACAGTTTGCCCAGGCACATCTCGTGCTGCTACTTTTCACTGTCGAACATTGAGCTGTGCTCAGTAGACGCAGCATTCTGAGCTGATAGCATCAGGTCAGATAATACTGGTAAACTTAGACCGACAGCAGCCTGGCCTGCAGGGCGGGAACCTCTAGGTTATAGAACCTTATAAATGTAGACGGGGAGGCCCAGCCTGCCGCCATACAAATATCTTGCAAGGCAATCCCACTTGACCAGGCCCACGAAGAGGCCATGCCTCTCGTGGAGTGCGCTCTGACACCCAACGGGCACTGCATGCCCTTGGAGGCGTATGCCAGTGCTATAGCATCAACTATCCATCTGGATAGGCTCTGTTTCGACGCGGCTAGTCCCTTAGAACGTCCGCTAAACGAAACAAAGAGCTGCTCCGTCTGTCTGAAAACAGATGAGCGAGACACATAAGCTCGTAATGCCCTGACTGGGCAAAGGAGGCTCGCGTCTCTTTCCTCATCAGGGACCGGTAGGGCTGACAGGGAGATAACCTGCGCCCTAAACAGTGTGTTGAGGGATTTTGGAACATAACCGTGCTTAGGTTTGAGTATAACTTTTGAGTCATTAGGCCCAAACTCCATGCACGCCGCGCTCACAGAGAGCGCGTGTAGGTCCCCTATGCGCTTCACTGAAGCGAGAGCCAGCAGAAACACAGTCTTGAAAGACAGGTGTTTCAAATCAATTGACTGTAAAGGCTCAAATGGCTTCCAGAACCGTAGAAAGGTCCCATACGGGGACTGAGGGAGGTCTGGGAGGATTCAGTCTCTTAGCCCCTCTAAGGAAGCGGATGACTAAATCGTTCCTTCCTATTGACTGACCAAGCGTTGTTCCTGAGAACGCTGCTATAGCCGCCACATAAACTTTGAGCGTGGAGGGGGCCCTGCCCTTATCCAACAGCTCTTGTAGGAAGGAAAGCACCTCCGTCACACCACAGTCTGTGGGTGACACATCACAGGCTGTGCACCAGCCCGAAAACACTGACCATTTCGAGGAGTAGAGCCGTCTCGTAGACGGAGCTCTAGCCTGCGTGATCGTGTTTAATACTCCTTTAGGGAGTCCAACATGTACCCGTTGATGGCCCAGACATGAAGGGACCATAGTTCCGGGTGAGGATGCCAGATCGAGCCGTGGGCCTGTGAGAGGAGGTCTCTCCTCACTGGTACTGGCCACAGGGCAGTGCTTGCTAACTGCATCACGACTGGGAACCAAGGTTGGTTTTCCCAGAACGGTGCCACCAGCAATACTGAGCATCCTTCTTCCCTGATCCGCTCTATCACCTGAGGCAGGAGAGAGACGGGGGGAAAAGCATAGAGCGGGCGGCGGGGCCACACATGGGCCAGCGCGTCCCTGCTCTTGGAGAAAAATTCCGGACAGTGAGCGTTTTCTTGAGACGCGAACAGGTCTACTTCCGCTCTGCCGAATTTCTTCCACAGCAGTTGGACTGTCTGTGGGTGTAGAGACCATTCGCCTGCCGGAACATTGTTCCTGGACAGTCTGTCTGGTCCTATATTTAGGAGCCCTGGCACGTGCGCTGCTCTGAGCGAGCGCAGGTTGCACTGAGCCCATACCAGGAGGCGTTCTGCCAGCCTGTACAGGTTCCTGGACCTGAGGCCGCCCTGGCGATTTATGTAGGACACCACAGACATGTTGTCCGAACGGACCAGGACGTGGCGTCCTTTTATTTGGGGACAAAAACGCGTCAGCGCGTTGTCTACTGCCAGCATTTCGAGGCAGTTTATGTGCAGGAGAATACAAACTGTATTATCCAATGTTGCTTTGTGCTATTGCACTTTTCATGTAATATGAGCTCTGGTGTTTGATTGATTGTTTTTGTATATTATATGTGTTGTTGCAGACATGTGATGTACATTGTTGTGTGATTGTTCAAGAAAATGCAATATATAAAAAAAAAACAATTATTAATTTTATTAAACTGATTATTTTGTATATATGAGTATCTTGAGATGTTTTTGAAATATGAATATGATATTGTAATCAATTGTAAGGGGATTTACAGACAAGATTCAGAATTATAATAAATGAAAAAAGTTTTACTGAAGATAGTTTGCAGTTTCATCAGCAGAAGTTCAGCTTCAGTAAAACTTTTCTTTAATTTATTATAATTCTGTCAGGTAGTCAGGGTTTTATTACGATTGGCAAGATAAACTACAACTTGACTACAAACAAATAAATAATTTTTAGGCTCGTATCTCACGATTATTACAAAAAGCAAGTAAACGAAATTATGGATTGGGGATCATTTCTTGGACAAGTGTGACTAAAGTTAAACAGAAACTTTGTGAAAATCGTTTAGAATATGTGAATGTTTTGAAAGTAAAACTGAATGATTTTAAAGAACTCTGTAAAATAATGATACAGACATTTCTGACTAGTTTATTTGAGCACCAGTGACTTCTCTGTCTCATCTTAGTCTCCTACATGATACAGGACTGATGGCTACAGATGTACAGTGCAGGGTTGTTTCAACCCAAAGTTGGGTCAAATATGGACTAACCCAACCGTTGGGTTAAGAAAAAAATCATTAAAAAATGTAGGCTAACCCAACGGCTGGGTTTGTCCTTCTTTGACCCACGTTTGGGTTAAAACAACCCTGTATTTTTTAGCGTGTAGCGGTACACTGAATGAACGCTGTGATAACTAAACTCACTGTATAATCTCAGCACTGAGGTTTTGATGTTTAACAGATTTAAGTGATTAAATAGTGCTGTTATTAACCAGTCTCCCTGTGTTCAGCTTTCCTGTAGCTCAAACAGTGGAGCGCTGGTGCTCGCAACGCCAAGGTCAAGGGTTCGATTCTCAGGGAAAACAAGAACTGATAAGACTGTAAATGTGGAGCTTGAAATGCAATAAGTCGCTTTGGATAAAAGCAACATACAGTACAAGCAGATTCACAAAATACATTTTTCTTATTATGACCGCCGCTAGCGTAGCTAGCGAAAGCGGTCATATAGGGATTGTCAAAGTTTTTTTTTTTTTTTTTTTTCGTCACCTTACTGAATTTTTCGTCAACGATACCAGGGACACCGAAGCACCGGGGAACATGAAATTTGGTGGGCATGTAGCCCCACTAGACTTCTAAGGAAAAATTTCGTTTGGTCCCCGGGGGCCACTCCCCCCCCCGCGCTGGGCCCCCCCAAACCCAAAAAAATGCAGTTTTTCCTAAATAACTACCTGAACCGTGGCACCGAGGATGAAGAAATTTTTATGGTATGTTGGTCTACTAGACTTTTACGGAAAAATTTAGTTTGGTCCCCGGGGGCCACTTCCCCCCCCGCGCTGGGGCCCCCGTAAATTTTTCGTCAACGATACCAGGGACACCGAAGCACCGGGGAACATGAAATTTGGTGGGCATGTAGCCCCACTACACTTCTACGGAAAAATTTCGTTTGGTCCCCGGGGGCCACTCCCCCCCCCGCGCTGGGCCCCCCCAAACCCCAAAAAATGCAGTTTTTCCTAAATAACTACCTGAACCGTGGCACCGAGGATGAAGACATTTTTATGGTATGTTGGTCTACTAGACTTTTACGGAAAAATTTCGTTTGGTCCCCGGGGGCCACTTCCCCCCCCGCGCTGGGGCCCCCTTAAATTTTTCGTCAACGATACCAGGGACACCGAAACACCGGGGAACATGAAATTTGGTGGGCATGTAGCCCCACTAGACTTCTAAGGAAAATTTTCGTTTGGTCCCCGGGGGCCACTACCCCCCCGCGCTGGGCCCCCCCAAACCCAAAAAAATGCAGTTTTTCCTAAATAACTACCTGAACCGTGGCACCGAGGATGAAGACATTTTTATGGTATGTTGGTCTACTAGACTTTTACGGAAAAATTTAGTTTGGTCCCCGGGGGCCACTTCCCCCCCGCGCTGGGGCCCCCGTAAATTTTTCGTCAACGATACCAGGGACACCGAAGCACCGGGGAACATGAAATTTGGTGGGCATGTAGCCCCACTACACTTCTACGGAAAAATTTCGTTTGGTCCCCGGGGGCCACTCCCCCCCCCCCGCGCTGGGCCCCCCCAAACCCCAAAAAATGCAGTTTTTCCTAAATAACTACCTGATCCGTGGCACCGAGGATGAAGAAATTTTTATGGTATGTTGCTCTTAAGGGCCCACATCAACCTAGCCCATAATCACTCATTTGTGATTTGCGCCCCTCCCATAAAAAATGAAAATGCAATATTATTCTGCTTTAATCGCCCCTATCTTCAGTGGAGATGTTCAGAACTGCACCATATTTCATGTGTATGATTAACTTGACATCCTCTGGGGGTATCCTCTGCTAAGTTTTGTAGAATTTCATCCATGGGGGGGTATAAAATAAATTCATTTATGTGCACATTTAGTGACTGTACACTCATCGGCCTGTAGATGGTGCTGTTGAGCGAAGGGTTGCTGGTTTAGGATGATACTGTCACACACACACATGCAGGAATACAAACAAACGCAAGCATGCACACACACTGACATCCACACGCACAGACACACACCCATACACACACATACAAATCCACATGCACAGACACACACACACAAACACACACGCGCACACATGTACGCACACATACATACACGCACAGACACACACACACACACACACACAGACACACACATACACAAACACACACACATACACACACACACACACACACACACACACACAGACAGACATGCACATACTATTACTTTTTTTAGGTATATACATAAACACGCAATACAGCCAAATTACTCCACGTCATTTATTTTTGTGGAAAGCCAGTGCAGGCCTGAGCGGCGGTCATATTTTGTACCGCGATGCGGTACATCTAGTTTAACCCTTTCACGCATAGTGGTCACTACAGTGGACAGCTATTAAAAATGCATTTTCTTGAATTTGCACGGGTTTTTATGGCAAAGTTGCACATCAATCTCTTCATTGGACCCTTGTGCATCATCCTATAAATTGCAATCAAGTGGCAAGCCTTTGTATTTCGATTTTTTCCCCCTCCAAATCAAGATGGCCAAGGGTCAGTCAGACATGCCAAGTTGCTTCAGAATATCCACCCATTCCTTCTAATCTAGGAGACTCTTGTAGGTAAAAAAAATATTGCAGCATCAAGCAAGTCATATCACAGTAAAATTTTCCAAGTTTTTATTTTAGATTGAGAGAAAACTCTGATTAATCACATGTCCACTGTAGTGGACGTCATGCATCAACTGCTATATTTCAGCTACAATTCATAATTATAATGTGAATATTGTTTTTGAAATTTAAAACTTAAAAACTTAATCTGCAGTGACTTTTTTACTGTAAATAAATGTACTTGTATTATTAGAATGTAATTTTCATTGACATTGAAAAAAGTCATGTGATTACATATGTATGACACTTGTAATGCATTACTTTATTTGTTAGATCAAAAAGTAATCTGATTTCATAATGCACGTTATTGTAATGTGTTTTTTTACTCATAACATCAAAATTAATCTGATTACGTAATGCATGTTACTTGTAATGTGTTTCTTTACTCATAACATCAAAAAGTAATCTGATTACGTAATGCATGTTACTTGTAATGCGTTTCCTTACTCATAACATCAAAAAGTAATCTGATTATGTAATATGCGTTATTGTAATGCGTTTCTTTACTCATAACATCACAAAGTAATCTGATTACGTAATGCATGTTACTTGTAATGCGTTTCTTTACTTGTTACATCAAAAAGTAATCTGATTAGGTAATGCACATTACTTGTAGTTAATTACCTGTTAGATCAAAAAGTAATCTGATTAGGTAATGCATGTTACTTGTAACACATTACTTTACTTGTAACATCAAAAAAGTAATCTGAATGCGTTATGCATGTTAGTTGTAGTGCGTTACCCTCAACACTGATCATTTCAGATGAGATTAAAAAAACGTATCGCTAGGTTTTCTCAGAGGAGGGCTATGATAGAAATGTGCATGTCCATCTTGAACATAATCAGAATTATCAGCTAATAAGGGTAAATCTCCATACTCTGGTGCACTGGAGGGAGCATCTGAGTGGTTTCCACAGTTGTACCTTGACAGGCTGTAGAAAATTCTGATGGAATCACGTCCTCATGTTCTGATATCAAAGATACGCGAAGTGCAACTTGTATGAAGTTGTATGAAGCCTTTGCAATATTTTGCATTTAGATTTTTTGTATATATTTTATAGTTTTCACATGATTTGATATAATTGTATTGATTAGTTCGTTAAATTCACATACTTTATGTGTTTGATTATTGTCTTATATTAAATCTAGTATATCTTAATTTTAAACCAAACGCATGCTGTCCACTCAAGTGGACATCTGAAGATCTCTTTGAAAAATTTGTAAAAAAATAAAATAAAAATCAATTCTTGTTTTTCATGCCCTAAGAGCAATAAAAACACATAGGAAAAAAATCCTGACTGAGGATATCATAATTCATGCATGAAAGGGTTAAAAAGCTTCTGAAAGATGTCGAAATGTAATCATCTCTGTTCAGAAGATATGCAAATCTCAATCTTAAATGAAAATAAAAAACTCCAATGAAACATGTTTGACATTCTTGTTATTGATCTAAACAGAACTCTTTCTGTCTCTTGATCTAAATGTCATCTTTACAACAAAGTTTCTCACTCTGAGAATTATTTGAATTATGAAATATTTTGATCAACATTTTTCATTTGTGAGTTGATAACTGAATGTGATTTCCTTGATCTATGAAACTGCTGTTAAATTACATATCACATTATTGACTCGACATGTTGCTTTATCTGGCATCTCAAAACTGAAGAATATAATCAATACTGTTGATCAGTTATGACTTTGAGCTGATGACATAAAACTTCAAACACGCACAAACAACTGAGTAAATAGTGAGCAGATATGAATAAAATAAATACAATAAATATAAAAATACAGCAAACAGCAAAACCTCCAGTGTTAAATTAACAAGTTTATTTGAGACATGCTCAAGAGTGTTAAAGTGTTAAAATAAGAGTGCTAAAGAATTAAAATATGAGTGTTAAATTAACAAGTTTATTTGAGACACGCTCAAGAGGGTTAAAGTGTTCAAATAAGAGTGTTAAAGTGTTAAAATAAGAGTGTTAAAGTGTTAAAATAAGAGTGTTAAAGTGTTAAAATAAGAGTGTGAAAGTGTTAAAATAAGAGTGTTAAAATAAGAGTGTTAAAGTGTTAAAATAAGAGTGTTAAAATAAGAGTGTTAAAGTGTTAAAATAAGAGTGTTAAAATAAGAGTGCTAAAGAATTAAAATATGAGTGTTAAATTAACAAGTTTATTTGAGACACGCTCAAGAGTGTTAAAGTGTTAAAATAAGAGTGCTAAAGAATTAAAATATGAGTGTTAAATTAACAAGTTTATTTGAGACACGCTCAAGAGTGTTAAAGTGTTAAAATAAGAGTGCTAAAGAATTAAAATATGAGTGTTAAATTAACAAGTTTATTTGAGACACGCTCAAGAGTGTTAAAGTGTTAAAATAAGAGTGCTAAAGAATTAAAATATGAGTGTTAAATTAACAAGTTTATTTGAGACACGCTCAAGAGTGTTAAAGTGTTAAAATAAGAGTGCTAAAGAATTAAAATATGAGTGTTAAATTAACAAGTTTATTTGAGACACGCTCAAGAGTGTTAAAGTGTTAAAATAAGAGTGTTAAAGTGTTAAAATAAGAGTGTGAAAGTGTTAAAATAAGAGTGTTAAAATAAGAGTGTGAAAGTGTTAAAATAAGAGTGTTAAAATAAGAGTGCTAAAGAATTAAAATATGAGTGTTAAATTAACAAGTTTATTTGAGACACGCTCAAGAGGGTTAAAGTGTTAAAATAAGAGTGTTAAAGTGTTAAAATAAGAGTGTTAAAGTGTTAAAATAAGAGTGCTAAAGAATTAAAATATGAGTGTTAAATTAACAAGTTTATTTGAGACACGCTCAAGAGGGTTAAAGTGTTAAAATAAGAGTGTTAAAGTGTTAAAATAAGAGTGTTAAAGTGTTAAAATAAGAGTGTTAAAGTGTTAAAATAAGAGTGTTAAAGTGTTAAAATAAGAGTGAAGGAACACTGAAGCGGTGATAAAGTTAATGAGATAATTAAGTGATTAATTGAGTGATGATTGACTTATTGTCATGTATGATGTTGATTTGAATTACTCTCTGGATTAGTATGTTTAAGAGTATTTATGTAAACTGGAATTGTGAAGTTGAAGATTGGGTCCATTATGGGTTAAAACCCCTTGTCTAAATTCAGCTGAGGGTCTAGATGTAAAAACCATCAGCTATGTGTGATATCATAGTCTTGTGAAAAACAAGTGACAGATTAGTAACTTCTTTCTCAGAAGACGCTGCACTGATCGGAAGGACCTTATAAGCAGCCTATCAATGGGGACAGCCTGAGGCTTCACAGTTTTTAAATGTTTTCTGTTGCTCTCTCTCTCTCTCTCTCTCTCTCTCTCTCTCTCTCTCTCTCTCTCTCTCTCTCTCTCTCTCTCTCTCTCTCTCTGAAGATAGGCCTATGTGTTAATTTTCTCACAGATACAACTTAAGGAATTATTGAACATTTCACATGTGTGAGATGACTTGTGACATTTTCCTCAGTTTGTGGTCGTTACTCGTTACATGCTTGTTTTAATTTTATTTTTATCCATCAGCGTGACTGGATCATTAATCGTTCTCGTGACCTGTCTAGATTCAACTCTAATTCTGCATAGAAAACTTGCTGTTTGTCATGACTGGAAGTGCATCAGTTCAATCGAGACCTAAAGTCTTCCTCTAATATGAGGTGGTGGAGAGCGGGGCACAACGCTTTTTGACTTTCTCAGTTTGTGTAAAAAAACATGTCCCACATGTCTTTTACAATTATGTGGTTTTGTTTTATTAATACAGTGTATACTTTTTTTTTTTTTTTTCGTGATATACCCTGAAAGACTGGAAGTGAAATGTGAGAACATGCCCCACAGGTGGGGTTCATTATAACATGACTATATGACCAGATTAAAATGCTATCTGATCTAATAAAAATAAAAAAATACAATTATTTATAGTATTTTATACAGTTTATATAGTGTTGATATGACAACTAGTGAAGTTTCATCATGCTAGCATGTGTAGAAGTAATTAAAACAAGTGTGTGATATCTAGCCCTGTTTTAGTGTGTGTCTGCTCTCCCTCAGTTTGAGTCTTGATGAGTTTAGTATCAGCTGTTGTTGGGGACACAAACGCTGACATGTCTGTCAGTGCGTGACTACAGCTCATTCTTAAACAACCTTTTTTGAAGGATCCATTTCATACAATCCGCTTTCTTTTTCTTTTTCATTCAGTTTTGTGGTTACCGAGTCATTTCAAATATCTTGTATTATTTTCAATCCTACACAGTTATACAGTTCAGTCCACATAATGACTGTTTCAAACAAACTTCATGATTAATGGGGACTTCAAATGGTAATTTCCAGCAAGATCCTGTCTTCTCAGGGTCTGGTCGCTCCTTACCCAGACTGTCCGGCATTTTCTAATTTCTCAAGTCTTACAAAGTCAATACCAAATCAGAGAGAGAGAGAGAGAGAGAGAGAGAGAGCCCCAAGAAAGGGACCCAGAGAATCAGAGAGCCAGTGCATAAAAGAGCCAGAGCAACAGTTTCAATTATCTTTTATCCTTTCCTGACCATGTGACTTTCACCCAACTGTGAGACGTTTAAACTGACCAATCAGATCATTCCAACCTCCCCCACCGTACTAAAGGTGTGACAATTCATCGACCCCGAAGTACAGGCCTAGATCACTATCAGCCCCTCAGTGCTTTTGGGGACTCCACATGGTCCTTGTGGTAGAAAGAGGGGGTGGAAACAGTAAAGCAAACGTCTTTGTTCATTTCAAATATCTTGGATTATTTTCAATCCTACACAGTTATACAGTTCAGTTCACATAATGATTGTTTCAAACAAACTTCATGATTAATGGGGACTTTCCAAAGACATAATGATTTTTATGCTGTACAAACTGTATAGGCATATTCTATCCCCCTACCCCTAAATATACCCTTCACAGAAAACCTTCTGCATTTTGACATTTTCATCAAACATCCCTTAGTATGATTTATGCACTGTTATGCATACCTGTATATGTCCCCATATAAGGACAAGGATTTCAGATATTGCCATCTTTGTAGAGACATTTTGTCCCCATAATGTAAAGATTACCAGGACACACAGAGAACACACACACACACACACACACACACACACACACACACACACACACACACACACACACACACACACACACACACACACACACACACACACACACTCACACACACACTGTTAAAAATGTTCCTGAAGAACTGGCAGCACGGCTGCCAGCAAGTTACAGTTAAATTAACGGTGTCTTACTGTTGGTGAAATTTACAGTTCGCTACTGTTTTTGCAAATACAGCATAAAACATTTTACAGTAATATTCGGAGAAAAGCATTGGCAGTTAGTGGATGCTTATTTGCTCTTCTTCATAGTGAAATTAGTGTAAACTACAACACAAACTACAACACAAATATACTACATGGTGTTGTGTAATCTATTGAGTTATGGACAGCTAGCAAAAAGGACAACTTTCCCCCCTGTGTTTTTATAGATTCTTTTCTAAACCTTGTGATTTAATACATTTCCCTGTAGCGGTCTTGCTATAAAATACCAAGTTTTAATACAGTGAATAGATTAAAAAGTGAAATAAATGATGTGATTTAAAAAGATATCTCTTTATTCAAGCTTTCACATAACACATCTTATATGCTATTTTTGATCAATTGTAACAAATTCACATGATCATCATTTTGGTGTCAAAGAGGAGTCTGCTTCCTTTCAGGGTTTTCACCAACACTTCACCACCGATGGCATTTTATTTCCTTGACATAGTCATCTATGGCTGCTCACTGGAGCTCAAATAGTTTAAAGGACATTTCTTGGTTTGATGCTAGATTCCCTGTTCATTAGGGCCGAACGACATTGTATCAATGAAACATGCATTTTATGTAAAGCTGCTTTGAAACTATATGCATTATAAAAAGTGCTATACAAATAAATGTGAACTCAATTGAATGTATGCATCCAAGTTACTAACCTTTGAATGAATTCCAGTGTGCATGCTGCCTCAGCTTAGTATTGAAGATTGAGATTGTAGAAAGTAGATAAAACAGCAGCAAGCCCAGACAGAAAAGCCAACTGGATGCCCTCACAAATGAAGTGCCCCTCAAGGCTGATCATCCAGTGCTGAATACAGCTGGTGTTTCACCTGAAACTTTAAAATGAAAAACTTAAGCATTGACATAAAAACATGAATGTGCCACCGCCAGATTGCAAATTAAAGCAAGGGAAATTGAAATCATTCACAGAGCCCTGTTCTTTTAATGATGTTTTATTAACAAAGTTGGGGAGGAGCACGTTCAGATAATTAACACAAGTGGAGAGCACTCAGTAATCAACAATAAGAGGTATATTCAGCAGTCTCACCTCAATCCATTGACAGTTTAGCAGCATCCCTCCACCACCCCTTCTCCACACTTCTAGTCCTAAACACTTACATACGGTGGGGGAGTACTCTGGGTTCGGGACGGACTCTGAGCTCAGAGCCCTCCCCCCGGACAGCACGCCAAATACGCATTAAACTTTACCCCCTCTAATTGTATGTAAGTGAACTCGTGAAGCATAAGAAATACGTCTCAACCAAGGGGCAACATTCTGATCTGAAAAATGAAGCCTACCCGGAAGTGCGAAAAACTGCAATACATCGAAAATCCGCTAGGGGAAGGTCCCAAAAGGGAGCAAATGTCCATAGCCCCCATGTTAAAATGTCCGTTTTCACAGCATAAAATCATGTTTTTACAGGTTGGTCCCATGGACTTTTATTGGATTTTTCGATAGGTTCCGAGTGCCTGACAACGGCGAGGGTAGTGAATTTTTTTTCTAACTCGTTAGTTTAGATAGTATTTAGATATAAAATGTATGACAATAAGGGCGTGGTTAACTTTGATTGACAGCTTGATTGACAGCTGAAAGGCAGCGCCACGGAGAATGACAACATAAGAAGCGCCATTTTTTAATACAGTTGACATATAATACTACTGTTTCTGTATCATGAAATGTAGTTTTAAGAGTTTTTCAGGCGAGAATGTAGTTGTTTAAAGCTCAAATCTGTGGTTTATTTATAAAGATTTATGAAAATTGTATCCAGTTGTGAGATCCAGCGATGACCGGGCGCTCGGCGCGATGTACCCCGCCTGGAGCAGCCTTTCATCGGCTAGACGTTTTGAGGTTTGCCGCTGACTCTGGCGTCTCTGTAGTGGTTAAACATGAGATATAATTCGTCTTGTCTATATCTAACGGGCGATTTTTGGTCTCGTGAATCTATAATTTGTTCCCTGGGCAATCGTTTTGGCTGAGGGCTAAGTGCAGTTTCATAACTTTATAAGCTATTTAACTTTACCGTTGTATGGTTAGACTAGATCGAGCGCATGACTTTATGTTTGACTGAATTGTTTGCTTTATTTGTATAGCTTCTTGTAACTTTACCTTTTACTTATACTTTTATAATAGCTAATATTGATAAAACTGAAATTTAACAAAAAGAGACTGGGTTGAGTTTTGTCATTTTAAATTTTAATACAACGAAGATGATCTGTAATGTTGTTTACTGCAACATCTGTTGTTTAGTACAAATGCACATATTGCCTGGACCATATTAAAATGTTTAATATTTTTATATTATATTTAAAACGAAAAGAGGCAGGTTTGTGTTTTATATTTCGTTTTGTTATAAATAGGCAAACGTTATGTGCAGTGAATATAATCAATACGTGTTGCCTGAACCACATTTGTGTGGCTATAATGTTTAAGATTTCTTTAAATGAAAACGAAAAGAGTTAGTGTGGTGTTTTATAACATATTTCGTTGCCTAAAATATACACAGAGATAACCGGAGTAGCAGAGCGAGCTGAGTGACGCGCGCTGCGTCAGAAGGTGGGCGGGGTTAGGGTTTCCCAAGATTTTCCAAGATGGCGCCGCCCATACCCCCCATAAACGGCTTCAAACCCGTTCTTCAGAAAGTCAATGGGTGACGTCACAGACGCTTTGTCCATATTTTTTACAGTCTATGGTCTCAACGTGTTGATCATGGACTGGTCAGGGCAGACATTTAAGTCAAAATGTGTATCATCTATTGTAAAATGAGTAATGCATTAGTAACACTCTAGTAACTACTATTAACTAACGTGAAACTCTGATTAACGAATTAGTAAGTAATCACGCTCAGATGAATGTAGTAGTTCATTATTAGCTAATCAATAACTACTATTTTTTTCATACCTCCCAGAGAACTACTATCTATAGGTTCATAATTAACATGAATAATGCATAATTTATAATAAAAGGTAATGGTAACCCACTAGTAATGACTAAAGTATTACTACATCATTTTAAAGGAACTACTAATTATTTGGATCAGTATCTAAAGTGAAAAACATGATAACAACCTAATATTGACTGAAGTCATTGTAAACTTTTGAGATTTTTGTAAGATTTTGAATATCAATTCCTTCCAATGGATTTGGTAACACTTTAGTCATTACTAGTGTGTTCCCATGATCTTCACTTTAGAATACTGATCCAAATAATTAGTAGTTCCTTTATAAAGATGTAGTAACACTTTATTCATTACTATCCAAAACCTTACAAAAGCCTTAAAAGCTTACAATGACTTCAGTCAATATTAGGTTGTTATCATGTTTTTCACTTTAGAATACTGATCCAAATTATTAGTAGTTCCTTTAGAAGGATGTAGTAACACTTGATTCATTACTAATGGGCTACCATTACTTTATATTAAACATTGTGCATTATAAATATGTATTAACCTGTATATAGTAGTTCTTATAGTCTTCAGTGAGGTATGAAAAATAGTAGTTACTGATTAGCTAATAGTGAACTACTACTTTTGTAAGGCTTTTGTAAGGTTTTGGATAGTAATGAATAAAGTGTTACTACATCTTTATAAAGGAACTACTAATTATTTGGATCAGTATTCTAAAGTGAAGATCATGGGAACACACTAGTAATGACTAAAGTGTTGCCAAATCCATTGGAAGGAATTGATATTCAAAATCTTACAAAAATCTCAAAAGTTTACAATGACTTCAGTCAATATTAGGTTGTTATCATGTTTTTCACTTTAGAATACTGATCCAAATAATTAGTAGTTCCTTTAAAATGAAGTAGTAATACTTGAGTCATTACTAGTGGGTTACCATTACCTTTTATTATAAATTATGCATTATTCATGTTAATTATGAACCTATAGATAGTAGTTCTCTGGGAGGTATGAAAAAAAATTGTAGTTATTGATAACTAGCTAATAATGAACTACTACATTCATCTGAGCGTGATTACTTACTAATTCGTTAATCAGAGTTTCTTGTTAGTTAATAGTAGTTACTAGAGTGTTACTAATGCATTACTCATTTGTTCCTGTGTAGTTATTCATTAATGAAGGAACAGTATTCTAAAGTGTTACCAATAATTGTTATCCATCCATTGAAAGTCCACATAAGTCCATGTCAAACAGAAACTCAGACATGCTTGCCCGACACGTGAAAATATTGGTTCTCATACAGCTCTTGTGCTTACATTTTCTTAAGTGCTCTATGTATATGTATTGATCAGTGTTTATATGTGAATAAAAGCCTTAATGTGTGGACTTTAGAATGGACTTTAAAATGCACAATTCATATGAATTAGTTTTACAATGCATGTATGATCTTTTGGGATCTTCAAAATGTTGGTTACACACACACACACACACACACACACACACACACACACACACACACACACACACTTTTGAACATAGTGGTTATAATCTAAGAAAAATCAGTTATAATGTAAAAATAATTCATTACATTGCAAACAAAGCAGAAACTATAGAATCTGTATCTATATAAATATATAGGTGTACCAAATGATTCATTGATTAACCATTAAGATCAGTTGGATTAAAAAGACAAATGTATTAAACTGAACAAGAAGAGATAGTAATGGTAGTATGAAAGGCAGCCACTGTGAATGAAACATTTATATAGATGAAACACTTATTTTGTGTTGTGAACATGATACTTTGTCATTTTGAGCATTGTACTAACACAATTGAAAACATGATGAAATGTTTGAAAAAAGTGCACTTTTGATGATCTGTTGTGATATTAGCACTATAAGTTGGTAAAAATAGAGCCCAAGCGAATAAAAAACAAACAAACTGTAAAACAGCTTCGCCTGAGAAACGGTTCAGTTCAGTGTGTTCATCATAATCTAACTAAATCTGAACTCATACACAGCCTTCTATAATTTGTTAAAATTGCTCATTTTGTTGTGAAATACATTCAATCTATTGCAGGACAACAAATGTTCTCATTAACAAATAATTGTAGATAGTTAGAAAATAATAATAATTCAAAGGATCAAACATAAATCCAATAAAAATCTAAATAAGGAAAAACACAGTGCAACATTTCATGTGTTAAATCTGCCATTGATGTTAATTCTGTACACAATCATTCAATAATAAAAGAAAAGGTTTCCAACACTTGTCAGTGTCTGCTGTCTAATGTATTTTTACTGAATTAATGACGACCAAATTAGATAATTCAGAACAAACAACAGAATTGTATCTACAGTTTCAGTTTCCTCCACGGGTTGAAGTGTGTATGAGGAGCTGTTTAATAGCTGGTATGAGGAGCCTAATTATAATTTTGACAAGTTTTATTCGCATGAATAAGTAAATTATCTGCAAATCACAGTAAAGAATGCAATTAATTCTTGTAATATTTTTGAGATGATAGTATTCTGATTTAGTTATTTCTGTGACATGACAACTTCTAGCCTTTAATTTTTTTTTGCCAAAATAACTTGCATACGAGATGTTTGATATCCCATCATTTCAGCAAAGTCTACAGTGATTACAAGATGTTTGGTTTAATTTCTTTGACATGTTCTATGTGTGTGTGTGTGTGTGTGTGTGTGTGTGTGTGTGTGTGTGTGTGTGTGTGTGTGTGTGTGTGTGTGTGTGTGTGTGTGTATAGCCTGATCTATTCCTGTGCTAATGTTAGACATCTGTTCAATTTTCACTGACAGCCCAAATGTTGCCTTGTGTTAGCCTAGACGTCTGGGCCGTGTTTGTTTGGCTATTAGACGTCTTTAAAACACAAAACCTCTCTCTTCTAAGTATGAGCTGAACGTTAACACTTTATAAAACTGTTCCTTCATTAATGAATAACACAGGAACTAATGAGTAACGCACTATTAACATTCTAGTAACTACATTAACTAAGAAACTCTGATTAACAAATTAGCACTGAGCTGAATGTGGTTGTTCACTATTAGTAACTATTTTGTTCATATAGTTACTCCTACTTTTTCAGATAAATCAGTGTATGTTTATCATGTGTGTGTTCTCTGTTTATGTCGATTCGTTCTGTAATCTTGTCTGTTGTTCTTACTTGTCTGTAGACTCGATGCGGTGTGTGTGTTTTTCCGTTCTCATGTTCACAGGTATAAGCTTGCGTATGAAGTTATTTTTAGTGCAAATACACTGAGCGCCTGTGACAGGGGAATTAGTAGTTGTAGAATAGCCACACATGTGTGTATCAGTCAGAGCCGATCAGCCCTATACGCACACTACGCAAAGTGCGTAGGGCCCTGCAAATTACTCAAGGCCCCGCCTCCCCTCGTGTCAAAGCGCGTCAATCAATGTTTACAATATCGATGAGAAAATGAAGCGGAACTATCCTTCTGGTCACGAAAAGAGAGAGAAAAAAACACCATAAGAGTTCATTGCAGGAACAGTTATCAGGCAGACTTGTGACTCTCCTCTCAAAGTTTGATGTCAGCAAAGAACAGTAGGCTAAAGTTAAGTTGATGTGAGTTGATTTATTATGTTTAATAAATGACAAAGGACAACGGTGTTTGTTTATAAACTGCAGCTCGGAAAAGATAACCGCGTCGCGTGTTAACATGCGATCATATCATATGCACGTGCATGAAATGAAACGCGCACTTTCCAGCAGAAACATCTGTTGTGAGTCGGGACCAGTACAATATGGGCGTGATGGCACTCCTCATTATAGTTTTAAAACAAGACGATGATTATCTAGTCGCTCAGTCAAGGTTTAGTTACAACTCTGCTCTAATGCAATATGGAAAGCAATGTATTGACATTGACTATTGATAGGCTCCATTGAATTTAAAATGTTGATTGGCTGGAGATTCTGGTCAATATGGATGCACATCCCTCAGTAAATAATAACCATCAAGAATCAAGAGTATCAAGAATTACTTTTATCATTTAAAACACAGTGACATGCTATGGTGCCATTTTAGCTTTTATTCATTCACAGGATAATTATGCATTTTTGATATCAATAATTCAATTTGTACTATTTAAAATGTGAATTCTTGATATTAAGAATGAACTTTTTACTAGTAACAATGTCTTCTGATATCAGGAATTACATTTTCGCTACAACTAGTTAAAGGAGGGATTGTAGTGGGAACACTGGGGTGTCAGGTGTGACTGTGTGGCAATGGCAAATGGTTCATGGCTCACAGGTCAGGTATGAGGGCCTCTAAACAGAATTTTGCTTAGGGCCCCAGGGAGGTCAGGATCGGCTCTGGTATCAGTACATTTGAAGTCACAGAGAGAAATGTTTTATCCAGTGGATGGTCTGTCCAGTGTGTGTCTCTATCTTATATATGTATATATATATGCATGTGCAAGTGTTCACTATCAGAGGCAGAGAACACTAGTGTGTCAGTAAAGCAGAAGTGCAGGATTGAGACACACATCTGAGGAAGAAACTGTTCATGAGTCTGTGTGTTTGAGCTCAGATGAGTCTGTAAAAGAGTCCAGGAGAGCCACTTATAAGAAACGTCTGAAGACACATCTTTTTCAACAGCACTTGATCCAGTAATACTAACACTTTCTCTTCTCTTCTCTTCTCTTCTCTTCTCTTCTCTTCTCTTCTCTTCTCTTCTCTTCTCTTCTATTATATTCTATTATTTAAAAAATAAAATTAATAAAATTTATTAATTAATTAAAATGTACTGTGTTAGATTAAACTGAGAAGGGTCACAGCACTTGCATATTGTTGTCCTACTGTTAGTTTCACTGCTTCTATTGTTCTCATTTGTAAGTCGCTTTGGATAAAAGCGTCTGCTAAATGAATAAATGTAAATGTAAATGATTGAACAGAGTGATGATGATGATGATGATGATGAAGATGATGAAGATGTTCAGGTCTTCAGCTGCTGATGGATGTCAATGATGATGATGATGATGATCTTGAGAACATGATGAAGGGTTTGATGAGAATCTCTCCTCAGTTTTGACATCAGAATCAAACTTTACAGGCTCATCTGGATCACAGGAGACTACAAATCACAAATATATATCAGATTATCCTCATATACAGTGGGGAGAACAAGTATTTGATACACTGCCGATTTTGCAGGTTTTCCCACTTACAAAGCATGTAGAAGTCTGTAATGTTTATCATAGGTACTCTTCAACTGTGAGTGATGGAATCTAAAACAAAAATCCAGAAAATCACATTGTATGATTTTTAAGTAATTAATTTGCATTTTATTGCATGGCATAAGTATTTGATACATCAGAAAAGCAGAACTTAATATTTGGTACAGAAACCATTGTTTGCAATTACAGAGATCATACGTTTCCTGTAGTTCTTGACCAGGTTTGCAAACACTGCAGCAGGGGTTCTGGCCCACTCCTCCATACAGACCTTCTCCAGATCCTTCAGGTTTCTGGGCTGTCGCTGGGCAATACGGACTTTCAGCTCCTCCAAAGCTTTTCTATTGGGTTCAGGTCTGGAGACTGGCTAGGCCACTCCAGGGCCTTGAGATGCTTCTTACGGAGCCACTCCTTAGTTGCCCTGGCTGTGTGTTTCGGGTCGTTGTCATGCTGGAAGACCTAGCCACGACCCATCGTAAATGCTCCTACTGAGGGAAGGAGGTTGTTGGCCTAGATCTCACGATACATGGCCCCATCCATCCTCCCCTCAATACGGTGCAGTCGTCCTGTCCCCTTTGCAGAAAAGCATCCCCAAAGAATGATGTTTCCACCTCCATGCTTCATGGTTGGGATGGTGTTCTTGGGGTTGTACTCATCCTCCTTCTTCCTCCAAACACGGCGAGTGGAGTTTAGACCAAAAAGCTCTATTTTTGTCTCATCAGACCACATGACCTTCTCCCATTCCTCCTCTGGATCATCCAGATGGTCATTGGCAAACTTCAGACGGGCCTGGACATGCGCTGGCTTGAGCAGGGGGACCTTGCGTGCGCTGCAGGATTTTAATCCATGACGGCGTAGTGTGTTACTAATGGTTTTCTTTGAGACTGTGGTCCCAGCTCTCTTCAGGTCATTGACCAGGTCCTGCCGTGTAGTTCTGGGCTGATCCCTCACCTTCCTCATGATCATTGATGCCCCACGAGGTGAGATCTTGCATGGTGCCCCAGACCGAGGGAGACTGACAGTCATCTTGAACTTCTTCCATTTTCTAATAATTGCGCCAACAGTTGTTGCCTTCTCACCAAGCTGCTTGCCTATTGTCCTGTAGCTCATCCCAGCCTTGTGCAGGTCTACAATTTTATCCCTGATGTCCTTACACAGCTCTCTGGTCTTGGCCATTGTGGAGAGGTTGGAGTCTGTTTGATTGAGTGTGTGGACAGGTGTCTTTTATACAGGTGACGAGTTCAAACCGGTGCAGTTAATACAGGTAATGAGTGGAGAACAGGAGGGCTTCTTAAAGAAAAACTAACAGGTCTGTGAGAGCCGGAATTCTTACTGGTTGGTAGGTGATCAAATACTTATGTCATGCAATAAAATGCAAATTAATTATTTAAAAATCATACAATGTGATTTTCTGGATTTTTGTTTTAGATTCCGTCACTCAGTTGAAGATAAAAATTACAGACTTCTACATGCTTTGTAAGTAGGAAAACCTGCAAAATCGGCAGTGTATCAAATACTTGTTCTCCCTACTGTATATGGATTATATTCTCATTTTAAAACAGACTAAAATGTGATGAAATATTAAATAAAGTTCCATAATAATCAAACACTCACAGATTGGCTTTAGTCTCTCCATACTCTCACATCTATCAAATCTCTGTCCTCGTGATTCACTGGTTTGTGTCTCATTTCTGTCATTTCTGTCTTTTTTCTCTCAGTCTTCTTGTTTTCTGCTGATCTGTGATTTCTGCTGATTTTCTTTCTCCTCTTCATTTGAATCTGTTCAATCACACAGACAGAGTTTCATTAAAGCGATATAACATCATATCACGAGACATCAGATCAACTCCTGATCAACATCTGCATGAGCTCAGTGTTATTACAGCATCTCAGATTAACTCTACAATATTCAGAATATATCTTAATAAAGCTGTTGAAGTATGTGATGATAAATTACAAATATATAAATGTGATTTTATCAGGAGTCCTGATTGGATTCAAAACTGATTATCATCATAATATAAATGTGAAATATTTAGTGCTTAATCCTGTTCTGTACACACACAGTTCAGTGACAAATGCATCTACAAAAACGACACGTCAGGGGTGAGCAAATAAGTTTGACATCGGGACAAAAAAACATTTCGCACTAGTTAGCGGACCAGAACATAGTCAAGGGATAATTTAAGAAATTGATGAAACATGCAACTAGAATTGCCTGTCAGTGTGTTTTGTAACTGTTAGTGAGCTGTCTCTGTGTGTCTGATCTGCAACGAAACGATCCACAGACTCTTTTGAATGTCTGTCAGAACTTTTCAAATTAAAAGCTCTCAAATCATCTCTAAATAAAACATTGCTGCAAAAAAAAAGGGGTTCTCTAACTTTTATTTTGAAGGCAAAATCACTAAAGACGAAGTGATTGTTGCTGTCATGACAGATGTATTTCAGAACCATATCTATTATTATATCTATTCAGATCTATTTCAGCCTGTTGCCGACCACTGCTCTACGCATGAATGAAACCAAACTCAACAACTTTGTTAATGGCGTACGACAAGAGATGTCAGAGATGACAGATGACACGTATTATTAATTAGAGCTGTATCTCTCATCTACAAATAAACAAATAAACAGACATCACCTGAGCAAAATATTCTGTTACAGTGTAGTAGTAATGATTTTATGAATTTCTTCACTGAGAAAATAGAAAGCATCAGAAACACAATTGTAAATGTACAATCTTTAATGGTGTCTTATGATTCAGCCTCAATTATCGCCCCTCAAGAACAACTACACCGCTTTACAACTATAGGACAGGAAGAGCTAAATAAACTTATCATTGCATCTAAACCAACAACATGTTTATTAGACCCAATACCCACTAAACTACTGAAAGAAGTGTTACCTGTAGTGGAAGAGCCTCTTCTCAATATTATTAACTCGACTTTATCTTTAGGTCATGTTCCAAGAATATTCAAGTTGGCAGTTATAAAACCTCTTATTAAGAAACCACAATTAGATCATAATAACCTAGCAAATTACAGACCCATTTCAAATCTTCCATTTATGTCTAAAATACTAGAAAAACTTGTGTCCACTCAATTGTGCTCTTTCTTGCAAGAAAATTATATCTATGAAAAGTTTCAGTCTGGATTCAGACCGCATCATAGCACTGAAACTGCGCTCGTTAAAATCACAAATGATTTACTTCTAGCTTCTGACCAAGGCTGTATCTCAATATTGGTTTTACTCGATCTTAGTGCTGCGTTCGACACTATAGATCACAAAATACTCTTAGATCGACTACAAAACTACACTGGTGTTCATGGACAGGCATTAAGCTGGTTTAGATCGTACTTATCAGACCGCTACCATTTTGTCTGTTTAAATGGGGAAAAATCTAAGATAACGTCAGTAAACTATGGAGTGCTGCAAGGATCTGTGTTAGGCCCTCTGCTATTATATGCTGCCACTTGGTAATATTACAAGAAAACATGAAATTAATTTCCACTGTTATGCTGATGACACTCAATTATATATTTCATCACGACCAGATGAAAACACTAAATTATCTAAATTGACAGAGTGTGTTAAAGATATAAAATACTGGATGACGTGTAATTTTCTGCTATTAAATTCAGATAAAACGGAGGTATTACTTATTGGTCCAAAAAACCGCCCACAAAACCTCTTACAATACAACTTTAATTTAGAAGGATGTCCTGTTACTTTATCCACTACAGTAAAAGACCTGGGTGTTATACTAGACCGCAACTTGTCTTTCGAAAATCATATTTCATATATTACAAGAACAGCCTTTTTCCACCTTAGAAACATTGCTAAGCTACGTAATATGCTATCAGTTTCTGATGCAGAAAAGTTAGTTCATGCATTCATGACCTCGAGACTGGATTACTGTAATGCTTTATTAGCTGGTTGTCCTGCATCCTCAATAAACAAGCTACAGTTAGTCCAAAATGCCGCCGCTAGAGTTCTTACTAGGTCAAGAAAATATGATCATATAACACCGATTCTATCATCTCTACACTGGTTACCTATTAAGTTCCGTATCAATTACAAAGTATTACTACTGACCTATAAAGCCCTAAATGGTTTAGCTCCTGGGTATTTAACGGAACTTCTATCGCCTTACAATCCATCGCGCTCTTTAAGATCACTAAATAGGCTCCTTGCACGTAACTACTTCCTTACCGGAAGTGCGGCCTCGTCTTTTCCGGTCTAAACATGGCGCTATTCTACACTAGATGTTTACAAGAGTTGCCGAAACTTACAATAACGGACGTACATCGCCTTTGTAAGTCCTCCTCCAAATCACCTACCAGCAAATTAGAGAAGGGCTTTAAAATGTATGCCTCTTCATATATCCACTGATATGAAGGTAAGTCTATATATCTCAAACTTTATGGCTTACGTTAGCTTGCTAGCTTACATTAGGCTAGGCTAATAAACAATCCCGGTCTGACAGAATATGCGTGTTATAATGTTGTACTGTTTTCTAGTATTAGGCAGAAAATGTCTACGTTGTGTCTGTACACCTTCATGCATGTTCCTAACTTCTTATTGTGTTAATATGTGATTGGCATTAGTGTCAAACAAAGACAGGGCCACAAGTGAAGTCGCTGTAAAGGCTTTCTGCTTCAGATCCATGAAGAAGCACGAAAAACCTCATTGTGTAAATGTAGGGCTGCACTTGTAATTTGTGTCAGAGTTCCGAGTTCAGCAGTTCCAAAAGGTTCGAGTTCAAGTTGTGTGTTGTGCTTAACATGGTCATGTTACATTTTGACCTTCGTTATCGCTTTATATGTG
Organism: Leuciscus idus; assembly: GCA_021554675.1. Classification (NCBI taxonomy): domain Eukaryota; kingdom Metazoa; phylum Chordata; class Actinopteri; order Cypriniformes; family Leuciscidae; genus Leuciscus; species Leuciscus idus. The sequence goes on along the minus strand of CM038632.1, from coordinate 37,653,236 downwards.
CTCAGCTTCCAAAAACTGCTCAAGCTGTTCAAGCATCTTCAGCCAGGCATTCATATAATCTTACAGTTCAAACTACAATCCGGCCTGTAGCTCATAAATGCCAGAGGAGAACTGGCCCCCGACTGAGCCTGGGTTCTCCCAAGGTTTTTTTTTTTTTCTCTCCATTAGGTCACCTGATGGAGTTTTAGGACACCATTAGGTCACTTGATGGAGTTTTTCGGTTCCTTGCCACTGTTGCCTTTGGCTTGCTCAGTTGGGGATATTTTGGGGATATTTAATTTAATTTTATCAATCAATAAATTCCTCTTGAAACAAACTTTGTTGTATTATTTTAACTTAATACTGTGAAGCTGCTTTGATACAATCTGTATTGTGAAAAGCGCTATACAAATATACTTGACTTGACTTGACAAAGACCTTGAAAAGACGTCTTTTGGACATCATTTTGCTTAGTGGATTGTGTTTAGTGTTTTGCAGCACAAGTGCATCTCACTGCAATGTGTGTTTTAGTGAGTAAGAAAGTAGGAGTTTTGAGTGCATGAGATTGAGCGTATATACGGAAACCAGACAGGAAGTTCTTTAAGAAAGTGTGTCTCTCTGTCTCTTTCATGTGGTGTTGTCGAGTCTGCAGGTGTAGAGTTATTCTGTGCTGTTGGAAGGTTGTTGTTGCTCGACACTGAAAATAAGCCTGAAAAGTTTTTTTCTTTTTCTTTTTTACTTTTGAAGCTTGCGATTCTTATTTTGAGGAATATGTTTTATTCTCATTGAATTTTGTACAGCTTCTGAAAGTTGTGTTTGAGAGCGGTTCACGTGTAAATGGAGCGTTTTGCAAGTGAACTTTTTCCAGTGGTAGTGAGGTTATCCTGTGGTTTAAACATAGGCGTCGATTTCGTCATGAGTCATTTTGTACCCACCACTTTTAACTTAACGTCCATAACTTTGGGTTTGATTTTTTTACAGTTTTCAGTGGTTATGAGGAGCAATATGAGAGAGAAATTTGAACCGAATCATAGGTTTGGTCTGTTACAGCCCTAGTAAGATGAGAAAGCAGAGTTTAAGTCGTTTGTCATGGTTGTAAAAAAAACAAACAATGGCTATCTGAACATCTTTGCCAAGCGCAAACCAGTACAGAAGTAATCAATCAATTATCGGGGAGGATCATGCTTTTTTTCACAATCATTTTGGAGGGTCACAGAAAAATTTATTGCTCGCGAAGGGAGGGTCAAGTCTATTTTGACTATAGATCTCAAAACTCCTTCGGTAGCCCCTTAAATAAAAAACCAACAGTCCCTTAGGTACATTAAACCATGTCATGTCATATTGTCAACATGGTACTTATGAAGCAGAATAGTGGGTCATATGTCTAATGCTTTTTGAAAACTTAAGGCTTTCTTCTTCATAAAACGAGTCGGACATCATCACATTTTTTGTATAATTTTTTATTTATTTACATTAGTAAACTACAGGACATCCTCTTTCAAAACATGACCTGCGCGAAAGAGAAAAAAAATAAAATCAGGAGTCTCTGTCCTCAGCACTCCTGAAAGAGCACTTCCGAATGCGTCTCTGTCCTCAGCACTCCTGAAAGAGCACTTCCGAATGCGTCTCTGTCCTCAGCACTCCTGAAAGAGCACTTCCGAATGCGTCTCTGTCCCCAGCACTCCTGAAAGAGCACTTCCGAATGCGTCTCTGTCCTCAGCACTCCTGAAAGAGCACTTCCGAATGCGTCTCTGTCCTCAGCACTCCTGAAAGAGCACTTCCGAATGCGTCTCTGTCCTCAGCACTCCTGAAAGAGCACTTCCGAATGCGTCTCTGTCCCCAGCACTCCTGAAAGAGCACTTCCGAATGCGTCTCTGTCCCCAGCACTCCTGAAAGAGCACTTCCGAATGCGTCTCTGTCCCCAGCACTCCTGAAAGAGCACTTCCGAATGCGTCTCTGTCCCCAGCACTCCTGAAAGAGCACTTCCGAATGCGTCTCTGTCCTCAGCACTCCTGAAAGAGCACTTCCGAATGCGTCTCTGTCCCCAGCACTCCTGAAAGAGCACTTCCGAATGCGTCTCTGTCCCCAGCACTCCTGAAAGAGCACTTCCGAATGCGTCTCTGTCCCCAGCACTCCTGAAAGAGCACTTCCGAATGCGTCTCTGTCCCCAGCACTCCTGAAAGAGCACTTCCGAATGCGTCTCTGTCCTCAGCCCTCCTGAAAGAGCACTTCCGAATGCGTCTCTGTCCTCAGCACTCCTGAAAGAGCACTTCCGAATGCGTCTCTGTCCTCAGCACTCCTGAAAGAGCACTTCCGAATGCGTCTCTGTCCCCAGCACTCCTGAAAGAGCACTTCCGAATGCGTCTCTGTCCTCAGCACTCCTGAAAGAGCACTTCCGAATGCGTCTCTGTCCCCAGCACTCCTGAAAGAGCACTTCTGAATGCGTCTCTGTCCTCAGCACTCCTGAAAGAGCACTTCCGAATGCGTCTCTGTCCTCAGCCCTCCTGAAAGAGCACTTCCGAATGCGTCTCTGTCCTCAGCACTCCTGAAAGAGCACTTCCGAATGCGTCTCTGTCCCCAGCACTCCTGAAAGAGCACTTCCGAATGCGTCTCTGTCCCCAGCACTCCTGAAAGAGCACTTCCGAATGCGTCTCTGTCCTCAGCACTCCTGAAAGAGCACTTCCGAATGCGTCTCTGTCCTCAGCACTCCTGAAAGAGCACTTCCGAATGCGTCTCTGTCCCCAGCACTCCTGAAAGAGCACTTCCGAATGCGTCTCTGTCCTCAGCACTCCTGAAAGAGCACTTCCGAATGCGTCTCTGTCCTCAGCACTCCTGAAAGAGCACTTCCGAATGCGTCTCTGTCCTCAGCACTCCTGAAAGAGCACTTCCGAATGCGTCTCTGTCCTCAGCACTCCTGAAAGAGCACTTCCGAATGCGTCTCTGTCCCCAGCACTCCTGAAAGAGCACTTCCGAATGCGTCTCTGTCCCCAGCACATCTCAAACCCAACTGGAAATGATAAGACCCCATGTAGCCTACTATTTAAATCGATTGCTGGACATCGTAATGTTATTGTACATATATCTGATTTAGCATTGTATTAGGCAAGGCAAGGCAAGGCAAGGCAAGTTTATTTATATAGCACATTTCATACACAATGGCAATTCAAAGTGCTTTACATAGAAGAAATTAAAATAATAAAAAGAAATAAGAATAATTAAAACAGTTTAGAAAAATAAAAAATAAAATACAGTACAAACAGTCGGACGAACATTGGCACAGTGCTCATTCAGTAAATGCATAGTTAAACAGATGTGTTTTGAGTCTGGATTTGAATGTGACTACTGTAGGAGCACATCTGATCTCCTCTGGAAGCTGGTTCCAGCTGCGGCTGGCATAATAGCTAAAAGCAGACTCACCATGCTTAGAGTGAACCCTTGGTATTTCTAGCTGATATGATCCTAATGATCTGAGTGATCTGTTGGGTTTATATTCAGTGAGCATATCTGCAATGTATTGAGGTCCTAGGCCATTGAATGATTTATATACCAGTAATAATACTTTAAAATCAATCCTAAGTTTAACTGGGAGCCAGTGTAAAGACCTGAGGACTGGTGTGATATGTTCATATTTTCTGGTTCTGCTCAGAATCCTAGCGGCAGCGTTCTGTATGAGCTGCAACTGTCTTATGGTCTTTTTGGGAAGGCCAGTGAGGAGTCCATTACAATAATCCACCCTGCTGGTGATGAAAGCATGCACAAGTTTCTCTAAGTCTTGTCTGGAAACAAAGCATCTAATTCTTGCAATATTTTTCAGATGATAGTATGCTGATTTAGTTATTGCTTTGACATGACTACTGAAACTAAGGTCTGACTCTAGTGTCACACCAAGATTCCTGACTTGATTTTTGGTTGTTTGACCCCTAGAGTGAAGGTATGCGTTCACCTTGAGAACTTCATCTTTGTTTCCAAACGCAATGACTTCAGTTTTGTCTTTGTTTAACTGAAGAAAGTTTTGACACATCCAACTGTTGACTTCATCAATGCATCGGCACAGGGAGTCAATGGGGCTATAATCGTTGGGCGATAGGGCTAAGTAGAGCTGTGTGTCGTCTGCATAGCTGTGGTAAGAGATTTGGTTCTTTCTCATTATTTGGCTCATTGGGAGCATATACAGGTTGAACAGGAGTGGCGCAAGAATTGAGCCTTGAGGGACTCTGCATGTCATGGATGTCCACTCAGACTTATGGTCTCCTATACTCACATAATAACCTCTCCCATCTAAGTATGACCTGAACCATTTTAGGACTATCCCAGAAAGCCCCACCCAGTTTTCCAGCCTGTCCAGAAGTATGTTGTGATCGACAGTGTCAAATGCAGCACTGAGGTCGAGTAGTACCAGCACTGATAATTTGCCTGAGTCAGTATTTAAGCGAATATCGTTTATTATCTTTATGAGCGCTGTCTCTGTGCTGTGGTGCGGTCGGAAACCAGATTGAAAATTGTCAAAGTATCCATTCGAGCATAAGAATTTGTTCAGCTGATTGAAGACAACTTTTTCAATGATCTTACCTATGAAAGGAAGATTTGAGATTGGTCTATAGTTGCTTAATATGGTCTTATCCAGATTGCTCTTTTTCAGGAGGGGCTTGACAACTGCAGTTTTTAGGGAGTTTGGAAAACTCCCAGAGAGAAGTGAAGCATTTACCACTTCTAGAAGATCTGCTTCTAAACTGTTTAACACACTTTTGAAAAACGATGTGGGAAGTGTGTCAAGAGCGCAGGTTGATGTTTTAAGGTGCTGTACGGTTTCTTCCAAAATTTTGCCATCAATTTCTTTGAAATCAGACATAGTAACTACTTTCTCAGGTGGTTTGATCTGTCTGACCCCAGCGCAAGTCAAGGATGTGCTGATCACCTTTCTGATATTATTGATTTTCTCAGAGAAGAAAGAAGCAAACTCACGGCACTTGCTGTCTGAGAGCATTTCACTGGGAATCTGGCTTGGGGGGTTTGTCAGTCTCTCTACAGTAGCAAAAAGAGTGCGTGTGTTGTTTAAATTACTGTTTATAATATTTGAGAAGAAAGTCTGTCTAGCTTTGCCTAGTTCCATATTGAAAGCATGAAGGCTGTCTTTGTAGATGTTATAATGGACTACAAGTTTTGTCTTCCGCCACATGCGCTCTGCTTTTCTGCATTGTCTTTTCATATTTTGCACTGCTAGCAACCCCCACCCCACCTGTCCCACCCACTTTTTAAAACAAAGTTACGCCACTGGGCGCACGTATCCAGTCCATAGGAGGGGAATGGTGTAGCAAGCCGACACTACGAGCCGGGCTAACAGTGAAGCTGGCTTCATGTGAAGGGAGCTCACGGAGAGCAACCAGCTCGACACATGGGCTATGTCCTAGCGAATGTGCTGGTGTCGCCCAGCCCGCAGCTCTAAAAGATTTCTCTGAAATTAAAAATCTTTTGGAACTTTTGGGATATTGTAAGTACACAACTGCAGGAAATATAAGTAGCTATATGAAGTAGCTTATGTCAAAAAATGATTTATGACCCTTGATTTATGGTTTTATGACAGGATGTCCTTATATGGGTGCTTTATGATGCCATGTGACCTTTGACCCTGTGTGGTTCTGGTGTGTTTATAGATGTGTGTGTTTATGACTGTAAGCTGCTTGGTGTGACAAGGAAGTGAATGTTTTTTCAGGGGTGTTTTTATTATTGGTGGATAATGTCCACAGATTGGTGAAATTATGAACATGAAGAAATCTGTCATGATTTATTTTTCAGATTTCACGACAGCGTCCATAATGTCTGTGGGAGAGAATACAAGCAGGATAAATTAAATTAAGAAATAGCATTGCTGATAAATAATACATATAAAATATATGAAATAAGATGACATTTATTTAAGTATATGCATTTAAAGGTAAGTTTTAAACTTGAGTGGAAGTGAGATGAAATGAGACTCTTTGTTGTCTCTGCGGACGTCCACAGCTCTTTGAATCTGTCGGAGCTGATGAAATGTTACAAATTAGGTTTTAAAAATAAAAGCATTGCAGATAAATAAACCATATAAAATATATGAAATAAGATGAAATTTATTTAAAGGTATAGCGGAGGATTTTCTTTTTCCGGGTGGGTAGCCTATACTATTGGTCCACCTAACTGTCAATCATTCTGGTGATATGTTTACGTAAGGCCGTCGTACGTGCTCGTCCCTAGGTAGTTTTCGCTTTCTGCGCATGCGCACTTTCAGGTGTATTATGTGTGATGAGTTACGGTTTCAGCCATTCCTTTGAAAATGGCTGAGGGTCGAAAGAGAAAAAATGTATACGAAGTGTATGATAAGAAGAGAAAGGCCGCAGAATATAGAAACAAGACCAGAGTGATTTTGGGTGAATATTTCACACACTGGCGCGCTAAAAGCACAGGTTGGGCTTCCCACTGATGCCGCAGTCGCGAAGATTCTTCTAGACAGGTAAAGTTTGGCATGCTATTTGGAGAAATCCTTTTAAAATCACTGCTAGTAAAAGTTAATGTAAGCTATGATTAGCGATGGTAGCCCTGGCACAAGTCATGCACCGCGCAGACACGGTAAACATCTCAATTTGTCTAAAGTAGCCTTATGACCAAATGGTAAAAGGTATCACGCTGAAATGTTCTAAATCCTTGTGTGTTCATTTTTGATAATTCCAATGTGTTCACCATAGTATTTATTACACAAATGCAACAAGCTACTTCTCCATTGCATATCATGTCTCTCGTGCACACGTTTAATAGGCGTTCCCTCTCGGGAGCAGATAGAGCATGTGCATTTTTTAAAAAATTGGAGAAGGCGGGTCTTTTCTAAAATTCGGAAAGATCCTCCGCTATACCTTTAAGTATAACTATTTTTAGTTTTAATCTTTTAAACACCATGTTGAAATTAGACTGTTTGATGATGTCCTTTTCCTCGATGAGTTTAAGAAATACATCCATTAGGCTATTGTTAAAAACATTTAAAAAATATATATGAGATAAGAGATAAGAATACAATTATCAACTATAAGTATTTTAATCTAATACACAACGTTATACAGCCTTACATAGATAAATAAACCATAAAATAGTGAATAATAGTTCATATTATTTAAAATAAGATGTTAAATTATCAAGTATAAGTATTTTAATCCATTACATCAGTGATATAGAGTCATCATGCGGACGCCACAATATCCTGACTTACACAGATAAATAAAACATAAAAAAGTGAATAATAGTTCAAATTATTTGAAATAAGACGTTAAATTATCAAGTATTTTAAGGTTTAAACATGTGTTGAAGTGAACTTACCATCGGTGAAATGAGGTCTTTTTGTCTCTGGTTAAAATCATAGATCCTTGAATTTCTGAGCATGTTTTCTGGATATGTTTGCTCTCTGTTTGCTAAATTGAAAATGAAGATTGTGTTCATCATGGCAGGGGCGCAGGCCCTCCTCTTCCTCTCTGTGTAGATGCTATGTATAAGCATTGCAGTTTGTTTCAGGAAACATCAAGCAATTAAAAGATAGGCCGATCACCTGGTGTTTTACAATCAAAGACGACTGTCTCCTATCATAAAATCTCCTGATCTGAAGCATTCCTGTCTGGCAGGGAGACCCAACATGTGCCCATTCTGACTCCTCTACACTGACCAGGACTCTAAGATCAGTATAAGTAGATGTTTATACCTGTGTCTTCAGGAAAAGTCAGGGGCTTAAAAACAAAAGAGCCAGGAAGTTACATTTTATATAGTCTACTCTTATCCAGTGATTGTTCTGATAAGCTCAATCGTCCTCTTCCTGCGGGATCTGTCCCTCATCCTGATGTTCTAGGAGAACGTGTGAAAGAAAGATGAAACCCAATAATGACACCTCAATTCTGACGCCTTTTGAAGATCAGATTTATTTTTCTAACAGTTAAACTTAGAGCACATTATAGAACATCCTTTGACTTTATGAATACACAAAAATGACAGATTAATCATTTTTTATATTTTGTGCATTTATTTACAGACTGCATGTAGCCTACCAGTTTGACGCTTGTGTTGCCTTAGTTCTTTGGCAATATTAAAGGTTTTTATGAAAAATTATTTCAATTTTTCAGCACATGTAGTCAGAGTTACAGAAAATAATAATAGTGCTACAAATAAGGAGATTATGTTTTATTTATTTTAATCCAGTTTGTTAAAAGTATGTTGAATGATGTTAGATCATCTGTGTTACCATGTGTGTTTGATATAACAATGAAAACATGTGAAAAACCTGTTAAAATCAAGTAATGATGCAATCCTTTAAATCTTAACGTTGAGTGTGTCAGAATTAAATGGATGTAAAATTATTATCATATCACATGTGACATTTTATTTAACGTGACAGTATCCACCAATAATAAAACACATCCCTGAAAAAACATTCACTTCCTCGTCACACAGAGCAGCTTACAGTCATTAACACACACATATCCATAAACACACACATCCATAAACACACATATCCATAAACACACATATCCATAAACACACATATCCATAAACACACACATATCCATAAACACACACATCCATAAACACACATATCCATAAACTCACACATATCCATAAACACACCAGAACCACACAGGGTCAAAGGTCACATGGCATCATAAAACCCCCATATAAGGACATCAAACCATAAATCAAGGGTGATAAATCATATATTTGACATAATCTACTTCATATAGCTACTAATATATCACACTGTACAAGTTAATGTAAATTCTTCCCAGTTGTTGCTTTCCCTGGGAATCCCTGGGATTGCATTTCAAGCTACACACTTACACTGTTATCCGTTCTTGTAAATATCCAGTGAGGGAACAACCACAAGTGCTCACTAATGTACCTATACCCTTTTATTCTTTCACAGTGATGAGTACTAATATAACCCAACAATATTCATAATGACACATGACACAACCACCTAACACAATAGCTTTCCTGACTCACATATACTTAGTAAACTTTACTCAGCAATATAAAATACGTACTTCTTACTAGGTTTTGTTGAGTTACAGTCAATTGCAGGGTGAAAATTACAAGTTACTTAATCGTTTGAGTGACGCTTACTTGAAATAAGCAAGTAACAACAAAGGATGCAATGACGTTACTAAACCAGTGAGAGGCAGCAGTACATTAAAGCGTGCCTAATGTGCAGAAAAAAACAAAGAAGAAGAAGCGGCACTTGTGAGAGCATGCGCAATAGATTCTGTGCGTATTTCATTTTCGGCGCCAATTTTGCAGATGTGGAAAGACTTTGACAGACTGCCTACGTTTTTGGCATAATAATAATAAGGTGAGTAATCAAGTATGCGACTTTTGTGTGAATGTTTTTTTTTAACTGTCTGTCGCTAATTTTTACTGATCTCCTTAATGTCTACCAAATAATTGTGATATTCGGAGCTTAACAGGTACCATAACAGTTCCTGGAATGCCTGAAAACCGATTTATTTGTCCCAAATGTAAGAATTATGGTTTTCTATTTTACCATTCTCACTGATGCATTCTCCTCTGGCATTGGTTTAAATTATTAAGGTTCCAAATCTGGTGAAATGGCGCACATCTAAGTTACAGTTAAATGTAACCTGCAGCTTATGCAGAGATGAAGTATGTGATGCTTTTTGACAGTATTTGTGATTTCACAACAGCATTAAACTATTATTTTTTAAATTGAGTAAATTCAGATTGTAATGCATGCAAGCACTGTAAAAGTTTTTTTAGTTTTTTACTCAAACTCAAATGCTTTATCACTGCTGATAAAATTAGCCATTTTTTAACAAGATGAGAAACTTAGTAATGTAAAGTGATGTTATCCCTAGTGATGTTACCCTAGTGGAACTCTCATTGCATCAAAGATGGACCAGACCTTCTCAATGCAAAGACGTGAAATTGTGGATGCAGATGGAGCAGTGGCCAGCTCTTTTTACAGAGAGACAAGTAAGTACTTATTCATACCGTTTCCACCATGAGAAACCACATTCTGTTTAGGTTTGGCTTTAGAATTGGCCTGTTGGCCTGACCATGCATTGAAAAGATTTCCACACTGTCCCATGCCTTTTTTTTTTTTTTTTTTTCTGTGTTGTAGGTGTTTTCAGAGTTTAACAGGATAGTCCCCACAGATCTGCAGACTGCAGAGTAACTTTTATGGTGCTGTGGAATGTGGATCGGTACACACCACACTTTGTCACAATCTTCAAGTCTTCAAGAAGCATTGGAGAGAAATTAGATGAGCTTATGCAGCAAATTAATACAGGGGTGAGTTTACTGCAGCCTTAATTTTTCATTATTATTCTGAGTTGATCATGGTTTTGCTTACAATCTATCTAGCTGTTGTACAATCAGAGTTATATTAGAAAATGTCCTGTCTCATCCAAGCTTGATAATGGCAGTGAATGGCTGTATATTTTTTTTAGTCCATCAGAATGCATCCATCCATGATAAAAGTGCATCTATCCATCAATATACGGCCATTCACTTGCATTGTAAAGCTTGGATAAGACAGGACATTTTCTTTTACATAACTCTGATTGTATTCATCTGAAAGAAAAATGTAATATACACACAGGATAACTTGAGGGTAATTTTCATTTTTGGGTGAACTATCCCTAAGAGTCGGCATAAAATAAAAAAACATATAAATTATATAAACTTAATGGGACATTTTAATTAAAGGCAGTGTATTCAGGGCAGATAACTGTCAATTAATCAAGCCTTTTCACTTTTCCCTGTTGTAATATTTTTATTTTTTGGTTTCATTCAGGTATGTGATGTTGATGAAGCCTGGGCACAACTATCTGTTGGGGTGCTGACTGTCATTGATGAGGAAGAACTTCCCTCTCTAACTTTGCCCAGTGTCTACTGACATCATTGTTGAGAGAGGTATTGTAATGGATAATCTGCAGAACCTGCCTCAGACAATTTGAATCTATTTTGGTCAGTCTTATGCTTTAAATTTGGATTACCCAAAAGACTTGAAAAATACTTTTAACTTCATTCAGAAATTGATGCTTGGTTTGGGACAGAACAAACTCCCACCAAAACTGCAATCTCTAAAAAATCTCCTGTTGAGTAATCAAATGTGCAAAATAAAAGGGAAACGAAGCCATTTGTTTAAAATTGTCTACCCATTAGTTCATGAGCAAGTTAAAGGGTTAGTTCGCCCAAAAATGAAAATTCTGTCAGTAATTACTCACCTTCATGTCATTCAAAACCTGTAAGACCTTCGTTCATCTTCAAAACACAAATAAAGATATTTTTGATGAAATCTGAGAGCTTTCTACCCCCCAATGACCGTAACGTCATTGCAACTTTCAAGGCCCAGAAAGGTAGTAAAAATATTGTTACAATAGTCCATGTGACTACAGTAGTTCAACCTTAATATTATGAAGCGACGAGAATACTTTTTGTGCGCAAAAAAACCCCAAATAATGACATTATTCAACAATCTCTTCTCTTCCACGTCATTCTCCTACGCTGCCTGTTGACATAGTGTAAACAGCCCAGTGCTTCTGGGTTCTACGTTAGAACGTAGGCTTATTATTGGCCAGCATCACACATGACCAGCGTCAGCCAATAATAAGCCTACGTTCTGACGTAGAACCCAGAAGCACTTTACACTACGTCAACAGCATAGGAGAATGAAGTGGAAGAGAAGAGATTATTGAATAATGTCGTAATGGTGCAGTTTTTACACACAAAAAGTATTCTTGTCGCTTCATAACATTAAGGTTGAAGTACTGTAGTCACATGGACTATTTTAACGATGTCTTTACTACCTTTCTGGGCCTTGAAAGTTGCAATGACATTGCAGTCTATGGAGGGACAGACAGCTCTCAGATTTCATCAGATATCTTCATTTGTGTTCCGAAGATGAACGAAAGTCTTACGGAGTTGGAACAACTTGAGGGTGAGTAATTACTGACAGAATTACAATTTTTTGGGTGAACTAACCCTTTAAGATGCTGTCAGCGTATTCATTCAGCGTATGTGTGTCAGAGACATTGCTTTTTCATCGTTTAGGCTAATGAATGTAGCCACTTTTTTTGCACTTCTATATACCAAGTTTGGTCTTCGAATTATTATTGATTAAAGTGAGTAATTGTTATGTATTGAATTGTTAAAGCTGTTTGTTGAGAATGTAGTAGAGTCAGGGTATGGTTTTAATATATTTATTTTGATTCAGATTTTATATACATTTACTAATACGTTATTAAAATCAAAGGTTGTATTTGTTAACATTAGTTAATGCACTGTAAACTAACATGAACAATGAATAGCTGTGTTTTTATTAACTAACATTAACAAAGATTAATAAATACTGTAACAAATGTATTGCTCATTGTTAGTTCATGTTAGTTAATACACTGACTAATGTTAACTAATGAACCTTATAACGCGTTTCTGTTTTTTGTTTTAAAAAAACTTTAAAAAAAACTAAAGTGACTACATAAATTGTATACCCCAATGCAAACTTGTGTGGACCACCCCTGTGTCAGTTGTTAAGAAAACAAATACAATAAATTTACCTTTGAACTGTATCATTGCCTTAAATTTATTTGTCCAGTTGTAAATGTTATCTTTGTAAAATTGTTAAAGTATTCTCAATGATATATAATAGATGATTGATAGCACTTAAGTTATTGGAGTAAAGCTTACTTGCTATTTTAAGTGCAATCGGTTTGCATGGTTTTAACAAGTAAACTGGATTGCTTTTGAAGTAAAGTAAACTCAGTAATTCCAAGTTGTATGCAGAAAACATCAGAGTTAACACAACTAGCATAAATGAGTACATCTAAAGTAAATGATCAAGTATACTATACAAATTAGTTTTAAGTTACTAGAACTCTCTTGTAAGTGTACACTACTAGACATGCACTTGTTAGTACTACATACTATTCCTATTTCACGTTACTTAGTTTTTTAAGTGCAATCGGTTTGCATGCTTTTTTTGAGTAAGCTGAACTAATCGGATTTTACAGTGTGAAAACAAAGCCATTTTTGTTACCCGAGTATGGGAGAAAGAACATGTTCAACCCGAATGATAATACACTAAAGAACAGAGTAAACCTTGAACGTTTTACATCATGATTTAGCAGCAACCCTCCAGCAAAGAGATCTTTAGTCTGAAACACTATTCAAAAATACCTTCAGAAGCTGGATTGTAATTAGCATGTAATACTGCTTTAATAATAAAAAAATAAAAAAGTGTTTTCAATTGGAAATAAAAAGCTAATAAAAAGTCAAGTGTAACAGTGCACTCTTGCATAGCTCATATATTTGCAGGGCTGATAAAAAACAGAAGTATATTTGGTCATAATCAGCTTTAAGAGTTGAGCTGATGCCTCAGTCAGTCAGAAAGGCTCAGTTTGAGTCTCAGGTCTCTCTGTCTAGTCTTTTCTTGGTGAAGTTGGTCTCCTCGTGTTTTAGTGTATATACTATTCTTGTTACACAGCTCTGGGGAATACCTGAAGAACTAGCAGAGGAAGCTAGAGGAACACAATCTAGAAATATTGTGTTCATAATAATCCACCTGCAGTTTAAAGATTGAGTAAAATGGCAAACACATGCTGTATGTTCAGGGGTGTGTCACTGAGACAATTGAAGAAAAAAGAAAAAAATCAACATTTATCATCAATAATGGAGCCCTTCAAACTGTGACCTATACCAGTGTTAAAGCGCTATATAAATGAAGATGACTGACAGTGTCTTGACTCTTGTCAGCCCTGGTTCGTCTCATGTTTCTTTTCTGCTTTTCGTGAATGACTGATGAATTCATGACATAATAAGAGATTACTAATACAGAACATCAAGACTGACAGCATGTAAATTACAAATTACAAACACACATAGAAATTATTTAAACTAAAGCCCTATTCGGACGGGACTAACATGGAGAGGTGAGGTAAAGTAATGATTATCAGAGCTTCTCTGAGATTTTAGTCCCGTCTGAATGTGCATCTCATGATCATCACGGACAATGGCAGTAAAGATTTACCTTCAGTAAAAAGGTTCGGACAAATGACCTCAGGTGATACTGATCCCGTGGGAATAGACCCGCTGTAAATATGTACGTAAATATTCCGTCATTTCCTGTTTAAAAGTAGTTTTCCGCAGTTTTTCAAGTATGGAGATGCTTGATAAAGCATCAGTTGTGTTCTAGATGCTGGAACGAGTCTGTGGCAAAACTCAAGTGTTTCACACACACCATTCAGATCAGAGAGAAGATCGACAGCTCTTGTTAGAGGCACGAAATATCTTTTAGCGTTAGTGTCTATTACCAACACAATCCAATCTGAAGTTCATTAATACATCGTTCAACCGGACATAACTGTGTTATATTTATAAATATAGGTTATATGTGTGTGCGTGATATCAGGAAGCAGCGTAACACACACATGAGGACAGGAGTGACGGCGATGAGTAAATCGAGTTAACCCTCTCACTTCTGCTGGTTTACTGAGATCTCTTATCCAGTGTGAACTGGCCATTAATATTACAGACGTCCTGTGGTAAAAGTACATTACTCCATCTACCCTTGTAAAAAATTTTTTTTATTTTAAACAATGTTTAAAATAGTCCAAGTGACTACAGCGGCTCAACCTGAAGCTTATCAAGCAACGAGAATACTTTTTGTGCGCAAATATATAATTTTCTTGTGTGTGTTTCTCTGAGTGAGTTCACATAGTGTAACAGCGCAGCGCTTCTGGGTTCCTGCATCACACATGACCAGCGGTGGCCAATAGTGAGACTACGTTGGTGATGAAGATGATGGTGATGATTAAGATGTTCAGGTCTTCAGTTGCTAATGGATGTCACTGATGAAGATGATGATGATGATGATGATGGTGATGATGATGATGTTCAGGTCTTCAGCTGCTGATGGATGTCAGTGATGATGATGCTAATGATGATGATGATGTGTGATCTTGAGAACATGATGAAGGGTTTGATGAGAATCTCTCCTCAGTTTTGACATCAGAATCAAACTTTACAGGCTCGTCTGGATCACAGGAGACTAGAAATCACAAATATATTGAGTTTATGGGATACTGTTCTCCATCACAACATTCACAAGCTTCAATAGTCTATAGCTTTACTAGTGCAGAAAGTCTGAAGAATCAGTTTGAATAGTAAATCTACTCTCTTAATAATTTGGGGTTAAAATGGTAAATGGTAAATGGACTGCATTTATACAGCGCTTTCAACAGACCCACGGCCACCAAAGCGCTTTACATATCACCTCACATTCACCCATTCATTCATTCATTCACTCATTCATACACCGACGATTATATTAAAAATAACCCCAACAAGTAACCCAACTATGGGTTGGTGCACTTTCCCAACTGTGGGTTATTTGTTAATCTAACAACAAGAATAAAATGTGATGAAGAATTAAAGTTCAATAATGATCAAACACTCACATTTTGGCTTTCGCATCTTCATACTGTCACATCTATCAAGTCTCTGTCCTCTTTCCTCTGGTGATTCACTGGTTTGTGTCTCATTTCTGTCCTCCATTTTTCTCTCAGTCTTCTTGTTTTCTGCTGATCTGTGATTTCTGCTGATTTTCTTTCTCCTCTTCATTTGAATCTGTTCAATCACACAGACAGAGTTTCATTAAAGCGAGACATCAGATCAACTCCTGATCAACATCTGCATGAGCTCAGTGTTATCACAGCATCTCAGATTAACTCTACAATATTCATAATAATCAATGATGATGACAAATATATAGATGTGATTTTATCAGGAGTCCTGATCGGATACAAAAACTGGTTTTCATCATAATTATAATACAGTGGCTGAACTGATGTTACAGGTTTAGATAACAGATTCACTAATGTTATTGTTTTAAAATGTTATATCTTTTAAGAGGATCTTATTATAATATTATCTCTCCTTAATCTGTACGTTTCCACCCACAGCGCCGCCATTTGGTTTCACAAGTGACACCAGTGTAACCAGTTCTAACACAATGGCAAAGTTCCAGCAAAGCATGAAACTGTTCTGTCAGACGAGCTCTGAACACTAGAGTCTCAGCCTCAGATGAGAAGACAACAATAGGCCTACAGAAACATATAGAGTTTTTATTTATGATATGACTATATATGTTACATAACACGACAAAGGAAGCATTTTGCTGAATATGATCACAAACAAGTAGCCTAAGTATCATTTTATTATCATAAACAAGTAGCCAATTTAATATTAAGTTACTTACATTTTAGACACATTACACATTCAATTTTAATTTATATTTCACCGACGAAAATAGTTCCAAAGGAAAACAACAATCAGCGCTGTGTTTTATTACTGAATGATTATGATTCAGCGTTTTGAATGAATCGTTTGAATGAATGAATCACTTATTAAGACGGCCACTTGCCACCACCTATTGGCGATTTAGTTTCATGTTTAAAAGTATCATTGCATTTTTTTTTTCTTGTATATTCAAACATTTATTTCAAACATTAATCTCATAACATTAAGCTATTTATTGCAGTTGGAATTTTGCATTATATATAATTTAATTTGACTGTACAGCCCCGTTTTATTATTATAACTGAATTTATTGATCAAATGTAAGAATTTGACATGAAATATGATGCATATATTTAATATGGTAAAAATAAAAATCGGCCTTTATAAAGGTAAATAAAGGCCAAACACTGATCATGCATTCCCCTCAGCAAAAGTGCAGTTGGACCCATTGTGCGTTTATATAGGCTACATGTTGCTGCTGACTGGGCTGACATTTTTGACACACCCACAAAACAAGAGAAAACGTTTCTCAAACCCTGTTGCACACCGTCTCCAGAAAACATGTTGTTCAACCCAGAAACCGCAGCACCGGTTTGAGCCTAAACATGACCCTGTTCAAACCTCTGGCCAATGATTAGATGGATCACGTGATCTTTTATTTCTGTCAGAACCACTACTGTCAAATACGATTGACAATTAGCAAACAGTTTGGATTGGCGGTATGGTTCCGTTCTGGGTGAGAACTCCCTGGGCATCCTTGCAACCTAGCATGGATAAGAGCAGGAGAGCAGCAATAACCCCCCTTGGGGTAAACAGAACAGAACCAACATGAAAGTTTGCAAATATATTTAATTCAAGATTTTAAAGTACAACACAATTCGAGAATTTATTCTGATTCAAGGGGAATGCTCTACCTCGACTGTACTCTACTGTACTCTGCCTCTACTGTACTCTACTGTACACTACCTTTACTGTACTCTACTGTGCTCTACCTCTACTGTACTCTACCTCGACTGTACTCTACTGTACTCTGCCTCTACTGTACTCTACATCTACTGTACACTACATTTACTGTACTCTACTGTGCTCTACCTCTACTGTACTCTACCTCGACTGTACTCTACTGTACTCTGCCTCTACTGTACTCTACATCTACTGTACTCTAGTACTGTACACTACCTCTACTGTACTCTACTGTGCTCTACCTCTACTATACTCTACTGTACTCTACCTCTACTGTGATCTGCTGTACTCTACACCTATTGTACTCTACCTCTACTGTACTCTACTGTACACTAACTCTAATGTGCTCTACTGTACTCTACATCTACTGTACTCTACTGTGCTCTACCTCTACTGTACTCTACCTCGACTGTACTCTACTGTACTCTGCCTCTACTGTACTCTACATCTACTGTACTCTAGTACTGTACACTACCTCTACTGTACTCTACTGTGCTCTACCTCTACTATACTCTACTGTACTCTACCTCTACTGTGATCTGCTGTACTCTACACCTATTGTACTCTACCTCTACTGTACTCTACTGTACACTAACTCTAATGTGCTCTACTGTACTCTACATCTACTGTACTCTACTGTGCTCTACCTCTACTGTGCTCTACTGTACTCTACACCTACTGTACTCTACTGTACACCACTGTACACTACCTCTACTGTACTCTACTGTACACTACCTCTAATGTGCTCTACTGTACTCTACATCTACTGTACTCTACCTCTACTGTACTCTACTGTGCTCTACCTCTACTGTACTCTACCTCTACTGTACTCTACTGTACACTACCTCTACTGTACTCTACTGTACACTACCTCTAATGTGCTCTACTGTACTCTACATCTACTGTACTCTACCTCTACTGTACTCTACTGTGCTCTACCTCTACTGTACTCTACCTCTACTGTACTCTACTGTACACTACCTCTACTGTACTCTACTGTACACTACCTCTAATGTGCTCTACTGTACTCTACATCTACTGTACTCTACCTCTACTGTACTCTACTGTGCTCTACATCTACTGTACTCTACCTCTACTGTACTCTACTGTACACTACCTCTAATGTGCTCTACTGTACTTTACCTCTACTGCATTCTACTGTACTATGTCTCTATTGTACTCTGCATCTACTGTATTCTACTGTGCTCTACCTCTACTGTACTCTACTGTGCTCTACTTCTACTGTACTGTACTCTACTTTACACTACCTCTAATGTGCTCTACTGTACTTCACCTCTACTGTGCTCTACTGCACACTACCTCTACTGTACTCTACTGTACTCTGTCTCTACTGTACTCTACCTCTACTGTGCTCTACTGTGCTCTACCTCTACTGTACACTACTGTGTTCTACCTCAACTGTGCTCTACTGTACCCTACTCTGTCCCCTACTGTACCCTAATCTATCTTTTCTTTATTTATTTCTAAATAATCTTTCTTTCTAACTATTCTTTCTATCTCTCTATCTTCCTTATTAACTTTTTCTTTCTATCTATCTATCTTCCTTTCTTATTCACTTTTTCTTTCTAACTATTCTTTCTTTCTTTCGTTCATTCTTTTTGAACTTTTCTTTCTGTAAACTTACCACTGTAAAACCACTGTAAATCTCTGTTTGCGAAGTTGTTTCAGACATATAGTTTACATGAGCGCTGTTTTCTCTGGCAAAGAAATTCAGATGTGATTGTGATTGAAAGGGTTAATAGGCAGCATAGCCTACTCATTTAGAAATAAGGTGGTGTCCATGTCACGATCCAATCTGTTAATGGTTAATCGTGCATTCATGCATATAAATAGGCTATAGATGGATATATAATGCTATTTTTTTTTTTTATGTAGTTTTTACAGTTATAAACCTGAGAAGCCGATGCAGCATTTTGCGCTTGCTCTTCCTCCAAAACGTCTCTATGCTTGTTATTCAGCTGTAGTGATAATATCACACACATAAGGGTGTCTCACACATCAGTGTTTAATGCTCCATATTGCTAACATCGCCCCATTTTGGATAAAAATACATAAATATACTAAAGTACTTTGTAACGTTGTAACTGGAGTAGTTTTTCAGCAAACTACTTATTTACTCTTACTCGAGTCATTTTCCAGCTACTTACTTGTAGCCTACTCTATTATTTCATAAGTAGTAGTAGTTGTAGCCTTTATTGTCACTTAGTCACAAGTACCAGCGAAATTAGCCATCAACCTGTCCATACAAACATACATACAATATGACGGGGGTAGACAGGACAGGAAGACAGGGGATTACTAAATAATAGTAGCAATACTTATACTTAAGTACATTTGTTTAGTACTCTTTCCACCACTGTAAATACGTGCACAAAGGACTGGACTATCCAAATCAATCTTAAACAGTTGAACTTCAAAACGAGATAGGATTCAAACCATCTTTACAGTATTTTCAGAAGTCTGTGATGATGAGAAAGACATGTCTGCAACCAAATCAAAGTCTCAGAGGTTACAATGGTTTACTCCTCGCCAACTAGGACTATCTATCCAACACGATCTCATGAAAGTGCATGGAAATAACCTATATAAACATATAGGTTTTAATATAGTTTTGATATAGGTTTTTAATATATGTGACATATATAAAATTGGCCGTTTTCCTATATTATATGTGTACATATATGTGTACATATATACGTGCATACATGTACCTATATAGGTACATATATGCACGTATATATGCATATATGCACGTATATATGCATATATGCACGTATATATGCACCTATATGTTCACCTATATATGCACCTATATGTTTACCTATATATTAGTGAAATTAGTAAAATCCATAGCTACTACACTGTAAAAAAAAAAATCCCGTATACAAACGGTAAATCTCTGGCAGCAAAGTTTCCAGACGGACTCCGTTAAATTACGGCAAATAACCATTTCACCAAATTACAGGCAAAAACCGTAAAAATACAGAATTGACTTTACAGTCAAAATTAATTAAATTACAGTACATTACTGTTGATAATGGCTTATTAAACCGTGGAAAAACAGATAAATGATGTCAAAAAAAACAAAAAAACATTTAACTTTCAGGTTAAACTGTAAATTTAGGGTTTTATAAAGTTATTTTATAACAATGCTTGTACAAAAGGCTAAGCTTTAATGACGCTGGTGCCCTCTGCTGGACATTTAATTTGTTGCACTTTAGGATATACATATTATTTCTGAATCACCTGACTATCATTCCTGTAATTTCATTGGTTTAGATCGGGAGAACTGAATGTCAATCAAAATGTGTTCATGCCCAGACATGTAACTATGTTGCTAAATCCTGCGGCAGTTTTGTAGTGATCTTCGTGCTGATCTGGTCCGATTTCTTGCGGATTTTTGTTCATACTGTGTGCGTATATCTTAAAAAACCACACCCATACTGATGTATGAAGCAAAGACAACAGTAAAGAACTTTATTGTGGACATGGACCAAGTGATTTATTGTTCTGCCTGAACAATCTGTAGCGGTTGTCACCTAATTTAAGATCCGCATCTCAACAACTTTCATACAAAATTTGGTCCTTCGAGCCGGATCAGACAGCTACTACAGTATCACCATGTCCAGAATAGAAAGACAGCCTACCTCAGATTTACCAGTGGTTCGACCACGTCGACAAGTCATCCCACCAAGATACTTAGATGACTTCTATGTTGATTACACAATGCCATGTCAGCTACTTCATTCTGATGAACAGCCCACAAATGGTGCAACTGGACCTGAACCAGGTAAAAGGCCTGCCTTTAAAGAGTTCCCACTTACTGAAAGCGGACCAGAACCAACGAAAAGTATGAGCACTGGATCAAGTGAAAGGAGCTCATTTGTGGAGACATATCAAGATTTGCCGCAGTCACCGCCACAGCCAAGGCCCCGTACTCGGACTTCTCCAAGGCGAATAATTGATGCAGAACAGAGAGTTCTCTCCTCAAGTCCATATACAGCAGCCACTGAGGGCAGACCAGTTCTGCCTAGAGATCAAGACGATCTTCCTCAGCCCATGAGGGCACTGCCTGTAGATTCACAAGGAGACCCTTTGCATTCTCATTCAGTCAGTCACAAAGAGATTGATTATCTCACTGACAACCTAGGAGAACTGAGGCTACCAGGCTCTGCAAATCGGGTAACTTCAAGTCATCCTTTCTCTCCTTATGGTCCAACTCAAGCCCAGCACAAGTTAGCTCATCAAGAAGATGCTACATATCCTCATCTTGGTATTAGGCATGTAGACAGACTACGTGGTTACTACAACACAGACCACAGAGGCCATAACTATCTGTCCACTGACCAAAGAGAGCGCAGCCAATCTCCCTCAGCTGTTCAGTTTATGCCTCAGGACTACAGCCAAGAGACAGCAGCTACTTATGGGACTTATAAAGATCATAGTCTGAACAGTAGACCCGTCAGCTATTTCCCTTCCACTGAACCACACGGTTATCAGCAACCTCATCATGGTTATTCAGCTACAAGTCCAATCTACCAAGATGAGAGACTTACTCCGAGGGATACATTAGCTCACCATGCACGCTATGAGAGACACTCAGACTGCTATGGTCAATCAGCTCCTACTCCTGCAGACAAATCAAGATTCTTGACCCCACGACAGTACGCAGATTATGCTCAGCCTGAAACATATCAGCCATACCACCCAGTGCGTCCTCCTCCTCCATATCCTCATGTAGAGCCCACCTACAGAGGTCCCATTCCCACCATTCCTAATTTTTGCAGTGAGGATCCCAGAGAGTTTGCAAGACTCAAAATTGCACTGGAGAATTTGCTACCTGTTGAGGCTACAGAACGTTTCAAGTATCAAATACTCGTTGATCATCTGAAACAGGAGAATGCTTTGCTCATTGCAGACTCGTATGTCAACAGCAGGTACCCATACACCAACACCATGAGGTCTCTAACTGCACTTTATGGTCAACCACATCAACTCGCACTACAAAGAATTGCAGAATTGATGGATGGCCCAAAAATCAGGAGTGGCGACATTAAATCTTTTAGAATGTATATTAGTTGGAATGCTGGACCAACTTGGAGCTAAAGGATGGACAGAACTCAAATGTGGGTCACATGTTTCACGTCTTCTTGCCAAACTGCCTCATGATCTTAAAGCAAACTTCAGAAGGTTTTTTAACCCCATTCAAATCCCAGTTCCAACACTGATAGAACTCAGCGACTGGCTTGAATATGAGCTCAGAATACAAGAGGATGAGACACAGTATGCTAGTAATGTAAGCAGAGCCTACTCTCAGCCACAGAGAGACCAGCAAAGGAACTTCAAACCAGTTCAACGATTTGCTACTGTCTTGCATGCATGGTGGTGAACAGAGTAAACCGGCAAGTGCTACAGCAGTCAAGAAGGAGAAACCCACAAAGTACTAACCCTTTTGCAACACTGTGCAGCATTACTTCAACCAGTGAGCTAATTTCAAACTGCTGAATCAAGATCAAGTGGAGTCTTGGCTGAAGTCAAATCAGAAGTGCTTTAAGTGTGGCCGTGATCACCAGATCTCACAATGTAATCTTAAAGCCAAATGCAAAAAATGTGAAAAGAGACATTTAGAAATACTGCATGACTTCAATGCCAAAGTTTAACATTAAACACAAGCTTCAGCAGAAAACAGTTGTCTTGTGAACTCAGAAGTAGAGACTTTGTATCTGGACAGACCAACTGCAAGCAGTAAAGTTCTTTTGAAGGTCAGCCAAGTGATCTTGAGAAATGGTGAGAAGGAACTTGACACATATGCCATACTGGATGACGGTTCAGAGAGGACAATGTTACTGTATGAAGCAGCACAGCAACTTGATCTTCAAGGACTTCCTGAAGATATAGCCCTCCGTACTGTGAGACAAGACATGTGGATCGTTCATGGGGCGGCTGTTTCATTCTCAGTAGCTTCTGTATTTCAGCCAAACAAACCCTTCACCATTGAAAGAGCTTTCACAGCCAAAGAACTGAGCCTCGCAAAACACACTTACCCTGTTAAGTTGCTGCAAAAGAAATACAGACATCTACAAGGTCTGCCTATTCCCCCACTGCAGCAGGCTCAACCACTCTTACTCATTGGCTCAGATTACCCGCATTTAATCACAGCCACAGAGCCAGTACGTCTCGGACCTCCTGGTGGTCCTGCCGCTGTGAAAACCAGACTTGGGTGGACTCTGCAGGGCCCCTCAAAATTCCTTTCCAGTCAGCTCTCACCACAGCAGTGTCTATTAACCTCCACTTTGTCACCAGAAGCCGAACTGTTCAACAATGTACAGAAATTGTGGCAAATGGACACACTTCCATATAGGAGTGAGAAATTTATCACAAGATCAAGGCAAGACACAGAAGCAGTGCATATTCTTGAGGAGAAAACAATCAGGGTGGCAGTCGGAGATATTCAAAGGTATGCAACACCCCTCCTCTGGAAAAGAAATCTTCCACCTTTGCAATCAACTAAAGAACCAGTAAATGCTCATTTACTGTAAGAAGCACAGAAAAACGCCTTCTGCAGAACACAGATCTTGCGTCAGTGTACATTAAAGAAGTGCAGAAACTTGAGAATGCGGGTTATATCTCAAAGCTGACACCAGAGGAGACAGATAAAAGCCATCGCGCATGGTACATACCACACCACATTGTTCAACACAATGAAAAACACAGACTTGTCTTCAACTGCTCATTTAAGCACAAAGGAACAAGCTTAAATGACCATCTCCTACCTGGCCCTACACTTGGACCAACCCTCTTAGGAGTACTTCTGTGCTTCAGAGAAAATGCTGTCGCTATTAGCAGTGATGTAAAAGCAATGTTCCACCAGGTGGGTCTGCTGCCGGAGGACAAACCCTTTCTCCGTTTCCTTTGGAGAAACTTGGACCAGCAAAGAGCCCCTACTGTTTATGAGTGGCAGGTATTGCCTTTAGGGACAGTTTGTAGCCCCTGTTGTGTAACCTTCGCTTTGCAGAAACACGTTTATGACCACAGCACTCCAGAAGAAGATGTGCATGCCTCAGTAGAGCACAACTTTTATGTAGACAACTGGCTGCAAAGTTTCCCATCAGTTGATGAAGCACAGACTCTTGTAACTAAGATGCAGAAACTTCTATCAGAGGTGGCTTTGAATTGAGGCAGTGGGCCACTAACACTCCATCAGTCATTACTCATTTTCCGGATGAGCTGAAATCTGCAAACAGTCACCTTTGGTTCACTCAAAGTGGAGCAGACCCACAAGAGATGACTCTGGGCCTACGCTGGCAGTGCTCTTCAGATGTTCTTGGTTACAGATACAAACAACAGGAAAATTCTGTACCAACATTGAGGAACATCTACAAAACCCTTGCAAGCCAATATGACCCATTAGGCTTCCTAATTCCATTCACAACAAGAGCCAAAATCATTATCCAGCGTTTATGGGACAAGAAACATGAATGGGACGACCCAGATCTTCCCAAAGATCTACTTCAGGCTTGGTTGACTTGGCAGAGTGAACTGACGCAACTACCACATGTCACATTCCCAAGATGTTACACCAAAGTAAATACTGAACTATCAGTTAGCAGACGAACCATGCATATATTCTGTGATGCATCAGAACGTGCATATGGATCAGTTGCATATATCAGTACAAGTGATAAACATGGTGAAACTCAGGTTTCATTTGTTGCTGCGAGATCGAGAGTAGCACCCAATCGACAACAGTCTATACCGCGACTTGAACTCTGTGCTGCCCTCACTGGTGCTCAGCTGGCTGCTACTTTGAGAAAAGAACTGACCATCAAGATTGATCAAGAACTATACTGGACTGACTCCACAACTGTATTGACTTGGCTTCAATCAGACTCATGCAACTATAAGGTATTTGTCGGAACGCGTGTGGCTGAGATACAAGACCTTACAGACCCAAAAGCCTGGTGTTATGTCAATTCAGAGTTGAACCCAGCAGACGACATTACCAGAGGACTCACTCTCTCTAAACTCACAACACAAAGCCGCTGGAATCAAGGTCCACAGTTCTTAACTCAGCCAGTTAGTATTTGGCCCAAACAGCCACTTGATGCTGTAGGCGATGATATCCAAGAACACCGCAGTTCTACTTTCTGTGGAGCGCTATCCTCCAGCCAAACTGATATTCCAGATATCTCTCAATACAATTCACTTCAAGATCTGATTAAGGCTACTGCTATTTACCTTCATGGGGCGGCAGACGAAAGTGAACTCTCTGCTGACGGCTATACACAAGCTGAACAGGAACTTCTGAGACGTGCTCAAGTTGAAAGCTTCCCAGAAGAAACAGCCCAACTCCGGTTAGGTAAACCTGTATCTCACTCTAGTCGTCTTCTTACTCTAGCCCCAGAGTATGATCACAAAGCCAAATTAGTCAGAGTAGGTGGACGCCTCCGCAGATGTAAGCACTTGGACACAAACACTCTCCACCCCATTGTCTTAGATCCTGCTCACCCTCTTGTAAAGCTTCTGATTCAACATTACGACAACCTCCAGTTACATCCGGGACCTGAGCGCGTGTTTGCAGAACTGAGACGGAAATATTGGATCATAAGAGGCAGAGAGGCAGTAAAAAGACACCAGTGCAGTTGCTTTGAATGCAGTGGCGGCTGGTGCTAAAATTTTTTTGGGGGGCACAACAAACTGAATTATTAATCCAGGACTGAATGTAGGCTAATTGTTAAATAACAATTTAACAGTGATAATAATGTAGCTATCATTAGCCTAAAGTTTAGCTAAAACTTCAGCCGGTAGGGTTGGGAAATAGCCAATTGCCAAATAAATCAGAATTTTTGGGCTAAATGGCGATGTATGGTATAATCTGAGTATTTAATTATTATTTTTCTATCTGAATAAAAAAAAAAAACTGTATTTTTTTTTTTTATATTTAATATCCTGATCAATATTTTCCTACAAACAATGTTCATATTGAAGGTTATAAAAACAAACATAGTGTAACCTTGCTGTCTATCTGCAGTCTATCCAAAAAAGGGGTCAAATCACATTACATTCTAACATTGCAACATTACAATCTAAAAACAAAATAATGCTTTTTAAAGAAGTAGTTAAATTTACTAAACTTAAAAAAAAACAACAACAAAAAAAACAAAGCTAATATCA
Source organism: Leuciscus idus (assembly GCA_021554675.1). Lineage (NCBI taxonomy): Eukaryota > Metazoa > Chordata > Actinopteri > Cypriniformes > Leuciscidae > Leuciscus > Leuciscus idus. Next base: position 37,626,779 of record CM038632.1, on the reverse strand, counting down.
TAAAAATACACATGTAGGTTTGAAATTCTCTAGCACATTTATGTTCACCAACAACATATTCAACAACAAATATTTTAGCTAAATATATTTATAATTTAGTGCTAATGTATATTTTAGTCAGAATAATTGCGCTCCTATTCTATTGCGCTCCGTCTGTTCGGCGCTCATGCACGCGGCGGCGCTCGTTCACGGAAGTTTAGCTTGCAGAAAGCTCGCCCACTCATGACAGCAAACTGGAAATATTGACTTTCTGACATTTACAGATGGAGAATATGTCCGTGAAATGTAAGTTATGCACTGAGGAAATTATTGGATGTCACTTCAGCTTATGGCTAAATATTATAAGAGGTATATTTGTTTCCACCATTCGCTGCACAAGTGAAGTTTACGTATGATGACGAAGGCACGTTAGTGCGAGCCCTCCTGGAACCCATAGAGAATGCATTGCAGTGCCTGCAGTTAGAAAAAAATAATAATCTTTTAGTGTTGTCACGATACTAGAATTTCTAACTTCGATACGATACCTTGAAAAATATCGATATTCAATACCATTTTCGATACCACGGAGAAAAAAACTGCCACAATATTAAGTTTTTTTTTATTATTTAAAGCTAAATATAACAAGTCTAGAACATGACAATGAGGGATATTTTACATGAACAAAAATGTCCTGAAGTAGTGCACTTGTTCAAAAGCATTAATGCTGGTTAATACATTAACGTTATTTGATGAACAGATTTAAACACAAACGTGTGTGCATTATACGCAAAAACAATACTATTAGTGCTTTTAACAATACAGATTGTGTCAAAGCACTTAACAGTATCAAATTGGAGGATATAGTGTCAGTAATGTATAATAATAAGATAAAACATTAAATTTTCAGTTAAAGGCATTTCATTATTGAATTCAAAGATGTCATTCAATAGCTCAGTTTAGTTTAATTAGTATCTGTGTAATCAAATTGATGAAAAGATATGAAGGCAAATTGCAGAATTAAATACAAATTTTTGAATAAAGTTAAATAAGCACAAGTTAATTTACATTTGACCACAGTTAAAATATTTAACGTTACTTGTCTAAGATTTCTCAGTCAGATTATATTAACTTTAAGAATTACGGTGAAAAAACGAGACAACACACACTCATATCAACAACAATACTAGGCCATCTTGGTTAATGTTTCAGAAATGTTAAAATGAGAAGAGTTACCAACCTCTCGAAATTATTTATATAGATCCCGGTGTCGGTCTTTCAGGTGCTTAGCTATATTAGGCCCCGATCACACTAACGCGTTTTTCAGGTTCGAACACGCGAGGCACACAGAACTCATCACACAGAACGAGCAGTGCGCTGCGTTTGTTATGTTGCTCGGCAACCACTGAAACAGCTGTCCTGTCAGTCAAGTAAACGTCAAATCAGCCTTTTATTAACTTTTTTTACTTTCTGTTAACATTGTGGTAGTTACGGTTCGTGAAGTCGTTAAGCTCCTGGTAACCCGCGAGAGCACCATAAGTTTATCCTCCATCATCGCACTCTCCGGGCGTTCAAGCAACTAGCTTTCATCATTAAAACAGAAGGCCCGCGAGGCGCAGCAGGCGCATAAACAGCGCGCAGAACGCTCGCTGGAAACCAATTGAAAATAGGCGCCTCTCACTGCAAAAAACGCGTCAAGTGTGATCGGCCCCATTCACTTCACTTTTGCTATTTAACCAGAGCGAATGAGACGAGTGCGCGTGTGGTGTTTATCAACGCGCCTTTGGAGAGAAGTGAAAGTGACAGCTCGGCTAGTATCGATACTTCAGGAAATTAGTATTGGTACCGTTCAGATATTTCAGTATCGATATTTATCGAAATATCGATATTTTTGACAACACTATAATCTTTGAATGTAAGTCTATGGGAACACTCTGGGCGATGAAATTGCCCAAAAAGAGGCGGTACTCCACAGAACGTGACTTGGCGCTGATTGGACTATATCCAGAGGCAGAACAACAGTGAGTGACTGCTAGCGTAACTCTGTGGTTGAATGAGATTGTGATTGAAAAAGTCCCTTTCACACTTTGGTGGTGCGTCGCCCAATCGCCCTAATGAAGAAACCGCCGCTGTTTGAATGTAAGAAATGAATTCCCATGATGGCGGATCTCCCCCAGTCCAACCTGTTTCGTCCAGCTTTCTATTCGACGGGCATTGACTGTTTTGGCCCCTTCCAGGTTAAGTTTGGACGCAGATGTGAAAAACGTTGGGGAATACTGTACAAGTGCCTTACTACCAAAGCTGTTCATATTGAACTTCTATCGAGCATTGACACAGACTCCTTTCTCATGTCGTTAAGAAGGTTCATAGCTCGCAGAGGGAAACCATATGAAGTGCTTTCTGATAATGGCACAGATTTTAAAGGAGGTATTACAGAACTTCAGAATGCCTTCAATACACTTCACCCAACCTTGAAAGTGAATCTGGCTTCTCAACAGATTAATTTCCGTCTAAACCCACCAAATGCACCGCATTTTGGTGGATCGTGGGAGAGAGAGGTTAGGTCTATCAAGACAGCACTATGTACCTCTCTTGGTTCTCAATCTGTTCCAGAAGAAGTACTGAACACAGTACTTGTGGAAGTAGAGGGAATATTGAACTCCAGACCATTGGGAAATGTTTCCTCAGACATACAGTAGCAGATATTGACCCAGTGACACCTAATTCCCTCCTCATGGGACGTCCAAATTCTGCATTACCACAAGTTGTCTATCCGGAATCAGAAATGCTCAGTCGTAGGAGATGGCGTCACAGCCAGATTCTAATTGAAAACTTCTGGAAATGTTTCATACGGCATTACCTCCCAGACTTGCAACGATGACAAAAATGGCAAAGAGAATCAGAAAACCTTCAAACTGGTGAAGTTGTGATGATTGTGGACCAGCAAGCAGAACCCTATGGCAAATAGGTACTGTAGCCAAAGTAATTCCTGGACAAGATGGACGAGTCCGCACAGCTGTAGTGAATGTCAAAGACAAAAGTTACACAAGACCTGTGGCTCGTCTGATTAAACTGCCTGCCCTACAAGATTAATGAGCCTTTTCTTTATTTACAAATTTGTTCAACAAATTCGGGGGTGACTGTACAAAAGGCTAAGCTTTAATGACGCTGGTGCCCTCTGCTGGACATTTAATTTGTTGCACTTTAGGATATATATACATATTATTTCCGAATCACCTGACTATCATTCCTGTAATTTCATTGGTTTAGATCGGGAGAACTGAATGTCAATCAAAATGTGTTCATGCCCAGACATGTAACTATGTTGCTAAATCCTGCGGCAGTTTTGTAGTGATCTTCGTGCTGATCTGGTCCGATTTCTTGCGGATTTTTGTTCATACTGTGTGCGTATATCTTAAAAAACCACACCCATACTGATGTATGAAGCAAAGACAGCAGTAAAGAACTTTATTGTGGACATGGACCAAGTGATTTATTGTTCTGCCTGAACAATCTGTAGCGGTTGTCACATAGTTTAAGATCTGCATCTCAACAACTTTCATACAATGCTGTCTATCTACAGTAATTATCTTTTAATATAGTTTTTTCTGTGTATAATAACTATGAAGTTATGTATAAAATGCATTAAGTACATAAATTCAAATACAAAGTTTGTATATTTATTGCATTTCCAATTTCACAACTTTGACCAATCTCTAATTAAGTACTTAATAATAGCAAATGTACAGTCAATTTCTGTTAAATTAACTAAACGTATAAGTACAGAATACCTGCACATTTACAGTATTACTCATTAAACAAACACTGAACATCAAGATACGTGAATGATAGGAAATACAGGCTTAGTATATAATTTAGAACTGCTGTATACCTTTATACTCTAATATAACTTATTTTACACATTTACAATTACATTTTATCCAAAGTGACTTAAAAATTAAGAGAACAATAGAAGCAACAAGTGCAGTGACAAGTCCCAGTTAGTGTAGCACAGTACACATAGCATTATTTATTTTTTATTATTAAAACAAAGATTTAGTATTATTGGGTCAAGTGTTTATGAAAAGATGGATCTTTAGCGGTTTCTTGAAAATGTGTTGAGTTGGGCAGGTCATCCCACCAGCAGGGACCAGTCCAGGGAAAGGTCAGTGAAAGTGATTTTGTGTCTCTTTGGGATGATGGCACCACAAGGCGCCGTTCACTTGCAGAACACAAGCTTCTGGAGACACATAGATCTGAAGCAGTGAGTTTAGGTCTTGCTGCAGCATCTGGATCAGTTGCAGAGGTTTGACTGATGCTGGAAGGCCTGCCAGGAGAGCATTACAATAGTCCAGTCTGGATAGAACAAGAGCTTAGACAAGGAGTTGTGTGGCTCCGATAGGAAGGGCCGGATCTTTCTGATGTTGTACAAGGCAAATCAGCAGGATCGCAGCATGTATGGTTTGGTTGAAACCATAAGCAGTTCTGTCTTGGCAAGGTTGAGTTGAAGGTGAAGGTCATTCATCCAGTAAGAATTTTCCATCAGGTAGGCTGAGATGCGAGCAGCAACCGTCAGTTCCTCTGGCTGGAATGAAAGGTAGAGATATATGTCATTAAGTGGTAGGAAAAGCCATGTTTCTAAATGACAGAGCCTAGTTACAATACAAAAAAATAAAAATAGATGGGTGGAATCTAACACAATCGTGGTCTTACTGTAGCAAACCCAAACCTTGTGCAGCTCCAGTGGCCTCACAAGGATCAAATGAATATTCACATGGGAAAATATAGTATAAAACAAATTAAATTTTCTGCCACTTTTAGTGCAATCATATGGAATCAGAAGACTCGGCCATTACGATATTTTAAATTATTTCTTCCCATACCTTGTTTGCCATGATCATTCTGCTTTCCACTTGACCTGAAATCACACAAAATATATATATATATTTTTTTACAACTCAGTATTACATTTACACATGTCAGAATATGTTCCACTGGGACAATGCAAAACCTCAACTTACTTTATAAGCCTAATATATGCACATATATGCATTCTATAGCTACGTGTTAACAAGCAGATGCAGCCAGAATATGCCATTTATCATGTTGTGTTTATATTCTAGTCTCGTGTGCTTTCCTGTATCATCAACAAGTACAGTATTTACTGAATTCGTTTTCTTAACAGTCTTGATAGCCACGTTAACCCTTACGAAAATTACCTATGGTTTAACCAAAAAAAAAAAAAAAAAAAACCTTGGTAAGGTTAGCCCTATTTGTAGTATAACTGTGGTTATTAAAAATGGTAATAAAAATCCACCAAAAACGTGGTTACTATTTTTTAAGAGAAGAGTTTTCAGCTTCCAGACGGTGTTTAAAAATGTCCCGCCATTTAAGAGATTGATTTACTGACAGATACTATCGCGTATTAACAAAGATTTTATACACAATTAAATGGACTTTGATATGTATAACAAGTCTACGAAAGCTTGTTTTAGGTCTTTTGAGATGTGGGTTCAGCTGATCTTTCTTAAAACAGATGGAAAATGTAAAGACGCATGCTACATTTTCAGTGTTTTGCCTCCAGCTCTCGCCAGTTAACTGAACATCATTTAAGAATGCTAACGTTAGCTTGAAAACTGTAACATAAACTTAACACAAATGTAATAAAATATTGTTCACATGTAGACTCTTACCTCAGCTGGGTTGGCATGATGTCCGCTGTGACGAACCAGGCTCACTGAAAAGTGCGTTATTTCCGAAGAATCCAAACCACTGATCTATATAGAATGATATTATATAGATCAGTGATCCAAACGGACTGACTGACAACAGGACTCCTGCTCACGGCTGCTCTCGACGAATACGATTGCTTTGAACCACTGTTAATCTCACAATCCACTTCACGAGAGTAGACTGAACTCAAATCTCCCGCTTGCCCTTGATACAGATCCAAACTCCACCGATCAGCTAACTGTTGTGGGCGGGACTAAACAGCGGAAACGTAATGGCAGCGAATTTTAATCTGCGTCATCGCACACACACACACACACACACACACACACACAAAGCCCTGAATGTGCAGCAACGGAAATTTGGAAAAATATTAATAAAATATACATGAAATTATGGGAGAATAAGACAATGAAACTTGCTATTTGCAAGACAAGATTAAAAGACTATAGCCTCACTTTAACCCCCACATCCTTAATAATCTGTAAGGACAACATATTGAATAGATGCAGATTTCTGCAGTTATACCTTCTTTTCTTTGTTTTCTAATTTCACAGAAAAAATCAGTAAAATATTACTTTGTAAAAATACAGACAAGTTCCTTTTAAAAAAACGTAAAATTGATGTAAAAACAAAATACAAGCAATTACCTGTAAATTTAATAGTGGACCTTTAAAGGAACACTCCACCCATTTTGCATTAAGCTTTGCATTGTTAGAAACCCAGTCATACTATTGAATGGTCGTGCAACACTCTCTCATTTTCCCCTGAGACGGGAGAAATCCATATTTACCTCTTAACACTTAGGTCTACATAAATGACCTATTTTAAATACATATTCATCTTTCCAGAGGTAAAGTGTCCCTCTAAATTACAGCAAATATCTGTAAAATAACAGGCATTCACTGTATAATGACAAAACGGTAAAATTCTGTAAAATAATACAGACCATTACCTGTAAAATTACACTTTTTTTTTTTACAGTGTAGGCAACATAAATAAAAGCCCAAATTGTAGAAATTTACATTATTTATTTACTTAAGAAAAATCAAATAGTACAAGAACAAAAATAAGACAAAAAACTGAACAAAAAAAAACAATTTATCTTTTTGATCTTCTCAGCTCTGTGAGCTTCGAATTGATAGATGTGCCTATCTGAGCTAGGCATTATGTAAGACAGTTGCCAAAGTGAGATATGAGCTACAAAATGACCAGATCCTGCCATGAGCTATATAAGAGACATATCTTGTATGTACATATAGGGCTTATATGTGGATATAAAGAAGCAATACGGCCTGTATATGCACATATATGCACCTCAATTTTGCCTATATGTGGCATATATACACATATATGCAGCATATATATTATCATATATGTGCATATAAACTGCATATAGGTTTCATATATGCGCATATATCCTCATATAGGTTCTTTCCATACCACACATTTTATTTCTCGTGCCATTTATACGTCAAAAATACGCACTGTAAACTCCTTGGGGACGATTAGGGGTGTGTGCGTATTACATGTCATAAAGTGTCAGTATCATATGCACACATAAAACCATTTTCGGCGTAGGCTATAAATGGCACGAGAGATACAATTGGTGGTGTAGAAACGCACTTTCATTAGATCGGGCTGATATATCTGATGTCAAGACGATATAAAAACACAATCCCAAAAAAAAGAGTACCTTATTAGGAAGATGAGCCAGCTGACGTTGACTGTCCCAATAGATTATCCAGATCGTAACTCTGAAGAACCAAGATTATAGGCACCTTGATTCAAGTAGATATGAATCTTCTGAATGACAGCTCAGGGTTGTCGTCATACGACCAAGAGGCGTATAATGTGAAAAGAGCAAGTGTTTTCAGTTCTCCTCCTCCAACAGTTTTCTGCCGCGTCTTTTTCTTCTAAGCCACAGTTGCAGCACAATAGACATTTGATAAAGCCGTTGTTGTAATGGATAAAGTACGGTAGATTCTCCTTTTTCCTGTAGCCTATATTCAGTAAATGAAAAGTTATAGTTTAGAATAGATTTTACACATTCAGACACCAGAGAAGATGAAGCTGATGATGATGATGAATGATATATAACAGTGTTTGATCTTAAACATCAGAAATACTCAGTTTGGTTTGTCACTATTAATGCTGTTTTGTCGACTATCAGCGCCTTTTATGTTTGTTTTTGGTTCAATATATTGTATTAGATCATGTTTAGCATATTTAGTCTTTTTTTGCTTGCCATTTTTCTCTTTCTCTCCGTATGTGTCTGTGGTTTGTGATATATGTGTTATAACCTATATTCTCAAATGCATTCATTTCTCATGAAAAAGCTCCACTTCAGTTTCACTAAAATATAGAAAGACAAATGTCCAGATTTAAATAAATGAATAAAATCTTTTCACAAAACGAAAGAGAAAGTGTTAGCCACCTTGTGCAGAGCAGAGGAAGCGTCCCGAGAGAAACACAGCTCAGAGTGTTTAATGTTCTCTGTGATCTTCTCCTCGCTCATACACACACTTCCTCTTGTAATGTTATACGAGTGTATGGGACGCTCAAGGGGTGTAGTCAACATTTCAGACAATATTGAACAAACCAGGTGATCTTTAACTAGGAAATTAATATTTTATCTTATAATCTAGTATAACTAGGGGAGACTGGAGACAATTGCAACACTTTTTGCATTTCTCTCAGTTACTCAGCGACTATTTGGACTAGACAAAGCAAATTTGTATATATTAATAAAACATCATATGATTATTATCAGTGTTAAATCATACAGTTCTGTAAAGCTTCATTACAGAGATTAATTAAAAACATGCACAATATGAACAAACAGTGAATTTGGTGAATATTCTGCTGTTAGACAAATATTCACACAGCTTTCTAAAGAGAAAACAGCTTCTGTCGATATCACGTGTCACAAGAACTCTCTGATTATGATGTGTGAAACATGAGCTGTCAACCTGAAACATCTGAATGAATCACTTTAGACCAAACCTTCCTATGCTGCATATCTGCAATAAACAAGCATGAGCTGCCAACCTGAAACTTTCTTAAACAGACGCTGGAAACCAGAAACCGCACATCAACGTCACAACAGCAAACAGAACAGTGGTGTAGTTTTTGCATTTAAAAATATGCACAAAGATTTTACAACACACACACACACACACACACACACACACACACACACACACACACACACCTTCTTCTAATATGGGATTGTATTGGACTGGTAAAGAGTGTTGGTCGTGACAGGAGAGCCTCCACTGAAGGAGACAATACTTGCCTCTGTCTGCTAATTACCCATACCATATAAAGATGATTATATATGACATATTGTTCACTGTATTTATTTGAATGGAAGAAGTCAGATGTTGTCGTAGTTGTAACTGAGTCTGACCCAGGGACGGTTGCAACACTTTAAAAATACCTTAAATTTCACTAATTAACTTTAGCTTTTTGTTTCAATGAGCATAACATTCTGTATAATATTAACTGTTTTAGGCCTACTATAATATTATTGTAGCATATTATTTATTTATTTAGTCATATTTATCTAATAACAGTTATAGAGTTGTGTTAGTGTATGTGTAGAACATAGGCCTACACAGATTCAGTGATCAGGTGTTACAGATGCTATTCAATCTCTGCATATGTCAGTGTCAGACAGGAAGAACTGAACAATTTGCAATGCAACAAACTTTTATTAAACATGCAATTTATAACTTGTTGCAACCGTCCCCAAACCCTATCAGCCATGAGTCATGACAGAACATCATACTCCTGCTAGACACACTGACTCTGACACATGCTAACCATGGCACTTAGAAGTCAACACAATAATAATTCAAACTAAGTAAGTTTTGATTAATTCATACAAAATGTCAGGACAGTATGACAAAAATATATCTCATGAAAAACATATAGGCTACATTGTGGATAACAGACCAGCCGTCCTGATTGCTGCTGATTTTGCATGTCCTGTCTGAGCTCAATGTGATCAACCCAGATGAAGAAACAATGTAAATGTGGACTTCCTTCTTCTCTATTATAATTATGACATTTCGGGGATGAACTCATTCTAATATATACTTTGGAGTTGAATCTGGGTCGAGGCAGACTATAATTTCTTTTAAAACTGTTGAAATAATTGAAAAACGTTTGTCCAGCGATTAGTGTCAGGATGGCAGAGCTGCAAATATGGCTCTTTTATTAATAAGATAATTACAGTGCAGATGATAATGCATCATCCAGAGGAGCTCAACTGATCCTTATGACAGGTTTGTAGATGTCTATCAAACACTGGTAACAACTGATCATATAAAGTACGGGTTGGTTGGTAAACTTTCCATGTGAATGTAAACTCTTTGAAATGTTAACAACTGAAACTTGATTAAATGCATTATTCATGACTCAAAAATATGCATTACATCAGTTTTTAAAAGAATCTTTAAAAAACACCTTTTTGAAGCTTTATTTGCTTTCTATATTTCTATAGAGTTTTGCACTGATTCAGCACAATATAAATGTGTAATAAACTGCAGGTTGTCATATACTGCGGTGTATCTGCACTTTTTCACAAAGACCAACACAGGGAAGTTTAATGATTATAAAAGGTTTATTAAAAATAAGGAGCAAGGAAAGGCTTGAGAATCCAAGGATCAGAAACTGAAGGAGAAGCTGTCCGTCTCCAGGATCCACTGAATCCCCTTTGAGCTTCTGTGTTGAAAGAGAGATAAAGGAGACAAAACAGGAGAAATTATTATAGTATAGTATAGGCTATATAATATGGTATTTAGTATGATTCCCCATTTAGCCAGTATGATTTCTTTCGTAAAACGGCTTGCTGCTTTTACGCTGTTTTTTTTATAATCTCACTTATAAACTTCCATATCCATCAATCCAAAAACCAGCTGAGCTGAAACATAATATAGACAAGTAATAGTCAACAGAATCACAAGCCTAAAATACTCCACCCATACGACTTTGCTGACTCTAATACGCATTCTATAATAAAGATTTTAAAGTTATTTCGGAATGTAAAAACACCATGTATCCGACATCTTTACACACTTCTCCTTTCTCAGCAGTTCACATGTCCTCATAACAGCATCTCTGATTCATTTCACTTCATCATTAATCATTAATCATTGTCAAATCATTTTCAGTTTGCCAGACCATGCTAACAATCCAACATTCAGAGTCCAGTAACAGAAATAGACGATCACTGCACTGCTGTATATCCACTGCTACTGGAGTGTGAAGCTCTAACCTGTGAACATGTTTTGCGTTTAAAGACGTCTAGACTAAAACTAGGCTGAATTTGGGCTGTCAGTGAAAATCTAATAGTCGTCCAACCATAGCAAGAATAGACGAGTGAAATCACTCTGAAATAGTAGCCTATCACGCAATGCTGAATTTAATGAACATTTTTGATTAAGGCAACGTATGTTACATAATACAGGCTATATTACTACAGTGATATTTAACCCATCCGTTATTTCTGTGGAAAGAATAGCGCTTTTGGACTTCATATTCTGTTGAAAGTTCCTTGTTGATGCTTTTACACTTTTAAATGTCCTTGTAATGTTCGATGGATAAAGAGTGAGTAGAATAATGTCATCTCACTGTGACACTTCTTTAAAAGGTATTATTGCGTTCATAAAACAAGCCTTTCACTGATTGTTTACATCTCAATTGAAGTTACTTCAATAACTACCAAATCCCAAGGTTGCCAGATTGTCGTTGTTATTATATTATAATATATTGTTATTAATATCTTCTCTATATATTGTTGATATGGCAGCTGAATACACTGAGTTTCGGCATGCTGGCATGTGTGGAAGAAGCCTATTTAAACAAGTGTGTTTCATGCTCTCCCCTACGACTCGCACTGACAGGGAACATCTGATCTCTATAGCCTGTGCTATTCCTGTGCTAATGTTAGACATCTGTGACATTTTCACTTACAGCCCATATTTTGCCTTGTTTTAGCCTAGAAGTCTGGGCCGTGTTTGTTTGGCTATTAGACGTCTTTTAAACACAAAATTGCACCAATACTCACATAAAAACCTCTCTCTTCTAAGCATGAGCTGAAGCATTAGGAGCCTGACCCAGTTCTCCAGCCGGTCTAGAAGTGTGTTGATCGACATGTCAAATGCAGCGCTGAGGTCGAGCGGTTCCTGCACTGATCATTTGCCTGTATCTTCAGAAATAAGTCACTGCTAATATGTATCTGTATCTGATATGTTCTGTCGTTCTGTCATCTTGCTTTGTCATCTTGTTAGAGCTAGAGGTATTCCCCTGCTTCTCATTAACTTCTCACATCAGTGGAATTATTCTGTAAACCCACGCTTCTTGTAAACCTAATTTGCTTTTATTTTGACAGCTTTGTGTGAGGTAACGGTATTAAGGACATAGTTCGAATCCCCCAAAGGGACAGAAATATCAGTTTTGGGGGGGTCAGATAATTTTTCTGATATTGTGAAAAAATATAATTACAGTTACAATACAAGTCAACTCCTATTTTCACTGTAGGAACATTTTAATGTAAAGCGATTTCAGACACCCCTATTGTGGACCGTACCATTTTTAACCACCGTGTCTAGAAGCAACGGAGATAGAGAACGACTTCAAAGTGTCAACGTTGAATGACAAAACGCTAGTTTCATAAAGTATCATTCTTTTCAACATTCCTTATTTGTATATTCAAAAATATTTAAAATAATCAAATTTAACACAGTTATAATTTTTCAATGTTAATTAATTAATTTTATTGGTAACAGCCTAGTGTCTAATTATTTTAATTGAATATATTTATCAAATTTAAGAATTTGAAATGAAAGATGGAGCATACATTTAATCAAATTAGGGGAAAATGCCCTTTATAAAGGTACAGAAAATTATTCTGAGTGTTTTCAAACAGTGATGTAATGAAACATTGACAATTTAAGCTTGAAGGGAGTAAAGCCTCTGTTTAGGCTATTAAGGAAATGTAATTTTGCCAAAAGAAGAACTTTTATTTTAAATAAATGTTCATTTTAAATCAGCCTACTTCAGTGTGATATGTTACCATATTATCATGCTTAACACTAAGAATTTGAATAATTGTAATGTGATGATCAGATGCAGATATCTAAATATTGGTGGTTTGCGGGTGGATTATTTATTTTTAATAGTGGATTCGGGTGACTCAAAGTGCACCAGATTAATGAATTTATCTTTAAAATCTACAAAATGTTCTTCCGGGGGGGCATGCCCCCGACCCAGATACCAAGCTCCACCAACAAAAAAATGTAGGAAACACATTTGGCTATATGATGATTTACCAAAAAATACACATTTAATTATCTTATTATTAAAATACATTATTATGATTTTACCACCTCCGCCTCATTTTGAGCCAGGAAAAAACCCTGAAAAAGGCAATAGGCTTCTTGTAAAGGTCTTACTTTTACTAGTGATTAGAATGGTATTTCAGTGCATTTAACATCTAACTTTTGGGAGTTGATCATAACAGTTCTCTTTTGGATATATAATAATAATGAGATATTCTGTAGCCTACTGATTATCAGTTTGCCGTATGTTTAGACCTTGTATGTGTGTCGCACAACACATGTTGCACTTGGCGATCGCGGTGGGGATTGATATGGTAGTGGACCATGATGGTCATAGAAGAAGTGAAGGAGCAGTACCCCCCAATTATGGTGGGGTAATTCGCACTCTGATTAAGGATATGAATGATAGTAAGGATAACAGAGCAAGATAACAGATCAAAACTCCAGCAAGGACGACAGAACAAGACGACATAAAGAACATACACATGAACACATCGCCTATAAATGTATCTGAAAAAGTAGGAACAATACGATATAAACCGAGAACATACACACCAACATATCTGAACAACTAGGCAATGACTGTACAGAGAAATGTAAAGTACAAAGCAGTGACTCATTTCTGGCACAAATACACTTACGCTTGTTTCACACACACTCCGTCTGCAGTGTGTAGGCCATATGTGGTGTGTGTTTCCCCGTACCCATGTTTAGGTTAGAGCTTTAGCAGTGCATTTACAGCGATCGTCTATTTCTGCTGTGCTGGATTACAGTGACAGCGCATGGTTCGTGCTCAATTAACACAGATTGACATGAAAATGTAGTAATCTCACCATAATGCATTTAATTAAATTATACTACTATTTTTATACTACTTTTATACTACTTTTATTTTTATACTAGTCTACTATCTTTTTACTTTAAGCCCGGGGTAAAGCACAGAAAAGCCAAACACTTACCATGAGTAGCAAAAATAGGCTAACTGATGCGGCCAAAAAAAAAAAAAAAAAAAAAAATTATTGAGAAACACACTGCACAGTTTGTTATATTGTGTGTGGGCAAGAGTGATAATCACGTGACCGGCTGAAAAACTGTAATCTATATTTACACGGCTAGAAATGTGACATAATGTGCTTCTTAATGTTTACTAATGAACTTATTAAACATTAGATTATTTATCATGATCATTAACAGATCATTATTTAATGTAAATTACTGCTTACAAATGTCATTAAACTTTCAATTCATATGATCATGTAGTTCTTAAAAATCTACAAATGATTTAAACAGATTGATGATTAAAATCTACATTTGAATGCTAACATGTGTCATTAAAATCATACATTACCTAATGCACTTTTTTACATTTACAAATATTGTAAGTAGTAATAATAAACACTGTTCATAGTCAATAGTTAATACACTCTAAAAATGCTGTTGTTTCAACTGATGTTTGAGAGTCAAATGTGGACAATCCCAACCGTTGATTTGTCCAACACTGAAACACAGCATTTCTGCGGTGTGTATATTTATCACATGTAGTTTCAGACAATCCACTACCGAACACGTTCAGGTTCTGTCAGTCGAGCCAAATCAGCTCTTGTGTTTCATTTAGAAAACAGCCATTTCCTGATGACCTACAACCAGTTATTATGTGTGAAACAAATCAATGACTTAGAAAGCAAAACTCAATGTTTTCAGAATTATTATTGTTTTTTACCCTCTTGTACTTCTGATTTATAGTGTAAGTATACCTAAGTTATTTTACTTTATAAAGTTTTAAATATTAATATTAATATTTTTCTTACATGGTTTTGCTTCAGAAGGCCTTTATTAACCCCACAGGAGTCGTTTGGAGCTCGTTTATGATGGATGGATGCACGCTTTTGAGCTTCAGTCTGTTGGTTACAATCCACTGCCATTATAAAGACTCGGAAGTATTTTTTAATATAAGTCCGACTGTATTCGTCTGAAAGAAGAAAGTCATATACACCTAGAATGGCTTGAGGGTCAGTAATAATCATGGGCTAATTTTCATTTTAAAGTGAACTAATCCTTTAATATTTGACGGAAGAAAATCTGCAAAGATTCTCCTTAAGATTTCACAACCGGTTAGGATTTTACAGACAGACTGAGGATTCGTGGGTGCAGTGAATGCTCTGGACACACAGAAAGACTTTATCTAACATGAATATATAGTCATAGCGCAATGACGGATTCAGTAAACACATATTATTCATATTTATTTGAACATGAAGTGTAACTAATGTTATTCCTTCGTTCGATAATACAGATTTATTACAGTGAAATTTATTCTAAAAAAATCACTTCATTCCAGTTTATATTTCTGTATTTTCTTAAACTTGTACTACATTGTGTTCTAATAAATCATTATTATCAGTGTTAAATTATACAGATTTGTAAAGCTTCATTCATAGAATATGCACAATATGAACAAACAGTGAATTTGGTGAATATTCTGCAGGTTTTTTTCAATATATGACAATTGCGGTATAAGTGGCAAACCTAAACATTAGTGTGTGTGTGTGTGTGTGTGTGTACACTTCTTTGTGAGGTGCACTTATAGTGAAAGATCGTGACAACCGGCTACTTTATGTGTGCTCGCTATAGTTAAAAAGGCTTATAAATTTGCCAAATCATGTTTGTATTTAAGTCTAGTGTTTCGCACAGGAGTGTGTGTGTGGGTTGTGTTCAGGGCTTGCTCTGCTGAACTGAAAGGCCTGTTTGATCAGTTTGAAACCGTTGTCCGGCTGCTTTTAGGACACAGAAAACATGGATCAGAACAACAACGACACAAGTGACTCTTAACAGTATTGCTGTTGTAAGACTTGATTTTCCTGCTAACACTAAAGCTGAGATCAAACCCCCTGTAATAAAGCAGTAAAGCGCAGTCCTGGACAGAAGATCTCAGAGAAAGAGCACAGGACATCATCTTGCCCAAACTTTTCTCCTCGTTTATCTCTGCATCCCTCTCTCTCTCCCTCATCCCTTCCTTTCCTCTGATTCAAGTCACTGAATGTTCACTGAGAATGTCTATGTCATGATTCTGCCTTCCTGTCCTTGATTTTCTTTAGTCTTGAGGCAGGATCATGACAGACCTGTGTTTTGTGTGCAAGCACATGGCCTTTTGTTTGGGCCATGTGCTTGTGTTGTCTTGTTCTCTTGCCCCGCCCCCTTGTTATCCTCGTTTTGTCATTATTGCTTTACCCTTGTCACCTGTTTCCATCATTAGTTTCTCCCTATTTAATCCCCTTGTGTTTGCTGTCCTGTGCCGGTTCATTGTCATTCATTATGTGAAACCAACCGTGAGTAACCTGTTGAAAGTCTTGTGAAGAGTTTGATCCTGTCTTAGCTGTTCGTTTATTGTTCAGTGTTCTGTCTGAGTCTTAGGGCGCTTTCACACTGGCAGTTTAGTGCGGACCGGGGCACGGTTCGCATGAAAAATCGCTAATGTGAACGCTGTCATCGGACCCGGGTGCGCACTAGAGTACCGAACCCGAGACTACCTGGAGGAGGTGGTCTGAGCTCGGTTGCTCCCGAACCGTGGCGCGGTTCGCGTTAATGTGCAAGCAACACGGACTCGGGTGCGCGCTTGTTCAGGAAGTATAGTATCCCGCGCATGCGTATCACTGTCGATATCATTGTTTCCTCACACACGACAACCATGAGTGGCAGGAGAACGTTGTGGGACACTGAAGAGGTGATGTCTCTCACTATGTTGTGCATAATAGCACCAAAAAAAGACAAATTACAGCTATGCTCAGTCGAGTTGCATTATCCATGCATTTTCCGTGTGCGTTTGCGATGACGTAAGATCACTGCAAACGCACCTGGGTTCGATACAACTAATTGAGTGTGAAACCAGACCAACGCTGCGGGGGGCGCCGGGAACGAGCGCACTCGGGTTCGGACCGCAGCAAACGAACCCAGTGGAAAAACGCCCTTAGTCTAGTCTTGTTAGTCTAATATAGTCGATCCTGTCTTGTTTTGCCCCCTCGTGGGTTTTGTTTTTCTGTAATAAACGTAGTTCACTTGAATACTGTCTGCATTTGGGTTCATCTCCTTGCACCATCATAACAGTCTATTTATCACATATGATGTTTCTTGTAAATCTATTGTTTATTCCCTTTCATGTTCGGTATCATTTTAAATGTTATAATTTTAAATGTTTGGTAAAATGGTCTTAATTTCATTGCAGTCATTGGTATTATGAGAGATTGAAAACTTGAATCCTGTTCTCCTGTTTGGGTGATGTCTCTTCAAGATATCTGATAATTCTCCCCTCTTCCCCGAAACCAGGTGTTCGTGTAGGACATATTTACAACCTTTTGTTCTGTTCTGGGTATATAAGGGAAAGTGGCAGAGCAGTCTTTGGAAATCTGTAACCAGTAAAACCCCCATGCAGTTCTGAGTCAGTGTCTTACACTCGAATCTCTCTCTCTCTCTCTCTCTCTCTCTCTCTCTCTCTCTCTCTCTCTCTCTCTCTCTCTCTCTCTCTCTCTCTCTCTCTCTCTCTCTCTCTCTCTCTCTCTCACTCTCACTCTCTCACTCACTCACTCACTCACTCACTCACTCACTCACTCACTCACTCACTCACTCACTCTCTCACTCACTCACTCACCACTGCGTGTTTCTGTCAGGTGCATTTCTTACTCTTAGAGTCATCTTTGAGCAATTAATGCTGTGTATTTATTGTTTCTTAATTGGCTTTTAATTGTTAACTAGTGTAATTGTCCTGATTTACCTGACAAATAAATTACATTTATTCTGTATGATTGTGAAATCATTATTTCTAGTATATATTAATGTGGAGTCTGGTGTTGATAGATCAAACTGAAGGACTAATGAATGGAGCAGGAGCACATCACCTTCTGGGGCCGTATTCACAAAGCATTTTATCTTACCACTAGGAGTACTCCTAAATCGCACTAAAAGATTTTAGCTAGGAGTTTTCTCTTAAAAGTTATCCACAACGCCTTTCAGACCTACTCTTAGTAAAGAAAAATGACAACTCCTAAACTAAGAGTGAGTCTTTGTTGCAATGGATGACGTCATTACTCATGCACGAGCTTGACTGAAGTGACCACCTTGATTGGCTGATGATTGTAACGCGGGAATGATTCCAAACACCTCCCCTACGATGATGAGTGACAGGTGACAGGTCTGAGAATGCGTGCGCTACACAAGTAGTGTGAAGGACGGAAGATGATGAATAACTGAATAAATAGCCTAAATGAATGCACAGGGACGGACTGGGGCTAAAAAACAGCCCTGGACTTTCTCCCAAATAGGCCCATCATCCGGCCATTCGATTCGCCTAGCCGTGTGCGACAGACACTAGCCAGGATGTCCTGATACTATGCCACAATACTGTAGCCTATCAGACAAAGTTCTCTTACGAGAGGTCTCTCGTACTGCGTAAGAAAATCTTACGCTAGGGGAAAATCCTTTTTCCGCGAGATATTGAAGCCAAAAAATTATCCTTAATTTTGAAATAATGTAAAACGCATTGCGGCAGCATGCAGACATAGGCGAGGCAGCTCGCGCGCCTATTGGCTGCTCTGCGGCAACTGCAGCAGCCTATCGAGCGAGGCCTGGCGTGACGCCAGACCCAATCAGGGCACTTCGCGCCCGCTGCGTCACGTCCCGCCGAAATGGGCGTGGTCTAGGCCTATAAATACCGCTCGCAGGCAGCTATTATCTGATTTTTCATCCTTCAAGCGAAGCACACGCATCGCTGGAGCTGGATAAGAAGCCGCGCCGTCTGAGAGAGAGCACCTTCAGCGGGACGAGTCACTGAAGTCGCTGGCCGCGCCGCCTTCCTGCCTTCCTGCTGCGCTTTCCGGCGCTTATATCCTTCTCTTATTACTCTGTATTTGTGTGTGCGTGTCGCCGCCGCGACACACATTCTAAAAGAGCTAGCGTCTTTTTAAAGATGCCTTCCTGCGGCTCGTGCAGAGCCACACTCAGCGACGGGGACCGCCACGTGATTTGCGTTTCCTGCCTGGGTGAGGAACATGCAGCTCTCGCGCTCGCTGACGGCGGCTGCCCTCACTGCGAGCTGATGGCAATGGCGACTCTGAGGACTCGCCTAGCCTTCTTCACCGAGACTGCTCCCCCGCCCGCCGCGGCGTCGCGCCGTAAAAAGCGCCGTGCCCAGCGGGCCCCGGAACCCTCCCTCAGCCGCCAAAGCTCGCCGGTTCGCCCGCTTGCTTCCCCGGCTTCGTCAGCCTCGCTTCCTGACGGACAGCGGCCGCTGTCTGCCGCCGCTTCCGTTGACATCGTGGATGAGGAAGCCCTGCTGGGAGAGGATGATTCCTGCTCTATCCTGGCGTCAGGCAGTGAGGATTGGGTGGGCTCTGAGGACCCCACGCCCCCTGCCCGCACGTCGTCAGGCAAGAGAGCGTCCATCGAGACGGAGCTCATGCGAGTAGTCGCACAGGCCGCGGCGAGCCTCGGCCTCGAGTGGTCTTCGCCTGAGCAGCCCGCTCACAACCGGCTGGATGGATTTTTCCTGCCTGGGGAGCGCGCTTCACCTGCGTCCAGACCGGCGCCTTTTCTTCCTGAGTTACATGAAGAAGTCGCCAAGTCCTGGAACTATTCGGCTAGAGTGCGTCCTGCTGTTTCTTTGGCATTCTCCGCCGTTGACGATGCCAAGAACAAAGGATACCTTTCGCTGCCGCCGGTCGAAGAGGCGATAGCGGCCCACTTATGCCCGCCCTCCGCTGGATGGCGTGCTAAGCCGGCCCTACCCTCTAAAGCTTGCCGCACGACGTCAAGCCTGCTCCGCCGCGCTTTCTCCACCGCCGGGCAAGCTGCGTCAGCGCTGCACACCATGGCAACGCTTCAGATCTTCCAGGCCGATCTCCTCCGTAAGCTGGATGAGGAAGGACCTGACGCGATCTGCGTGCCGGACTTAAGGAGTGCCACGGACCTCGCTCTCCGTGCTACTAAGTCCGCAGCGCAAGCCATTGGACGGAATATGGCCTCTCTCACCGTGACTGAGAGACATCTTTGGCTGACGCTCTCGGAAATGGCCGAGTCTGAGCGCACCGCGTTCCTCAACGCCCCGCTTTCCGCCACAGGCCTCTTTGGATCCTCCGTCAAGGATTTCGCGGAGAGATTCGCAGAGGTACAGAAAGCGTCACAGGCTATGAAGCACTTCCTCCCGAAGCGCTCCAGCTCTGCAGCAGGCCGTGCGAAACCGTCTGCTCAGAGCTCACAGCCACAGCCACCGTCCACTGCCTCCACTTCACAGCGCCGCCAGGCCCGAAGCGCGAGACCGCGCTCCCGCTCATCCGGTCGCCGCCCCGCAGGACGTGGCTCGCGACCTAGGATTACGGTGAAGCCCGAGGCCCCGAAGTCGTCCTAGCACAGCTAGGAAAACGACGGTGTTCAAGTCCCGCTGCGGCCAGACTCACACCAAAGCTATTCGCTCGTCCAGTTCCAGCAAATGTGACTGTTCCAGTGTTTTCTGCAGCCAACAAGTCGGTTCTGTCACCCGCTTGCCTGCACACAAATGCCGTTTTCACGGCTACCCAGATAAATCCCCAAAAGAGTGTATTTTCTGGTGTCCCGGCCACGGCCGATGGTGTTTCATGTGTAGTAAGAATGCCCACTGCCCAGTGCCCATCCCTACACACAAGCACAGCCTGTCACACAGGGCTCGCGCACATAAAACCGACTCAGATCGGTTGCGCTCCAAACATGGTGAATGTGCCCACTACCCAGTGCCCACTAACACCGCGTTATGCATGTCTCACGGTTTCTGTAAAAACAAAACCAACGTGCACTCGCTTCGCGCAAGCGAACGATGCTTTCATTGTGATAAATGTGCCCGCTGTCCCGCGCCCACATCCACACATAGACATGACAGTTCCCACGGGAACCGCCCAGCCCTCCCCCTCGCGGTTGACCACCGCAGAGGAGTTGAGCGCGGGCAATCTGCCCGCTGTTATCAGCGCGCCCCATGCCTCAAATGTCACGAGCGCCATGCTTGTGTTACAGCACGCCGAAGCTTCTCCATCGCTGAGCGAGCGGAGCGCGCTTCGTATTCAACCCCTAGCTATCCATGCAGACGCATGGGCAAAGCTACCCGGGGTTTCGAAGTGGGTGCTGAACATTATAGAAAGAGGCTATTCGCTGCAGTTTCGCCGACGCCCTCGCCGCTATGCGGCGCGCGTCGAGACCACGGTAAAAACAGAAGTAGCACATTTACTTCGAGCCGAAGTGACGAAACTATTGAGCAAAGGGGCCATAGAGCCTCTCTCTCAAGTTCAGAGCGAAGGAGGGCTATACAGCAGATACTTCCTGGTACCGAAAAAAGACGGGGGTCTCAGACCCATACTAGATCTAAGGCAACTGAACAAAGTGCTTGTGAAGCGACAGTTCAGGATGCTCACGACCAGGCAAATCCTTGTGCAGATTCGCCAAGGAGATTGGTTTGTGTCAATAGATCTGAAAGACGCGTATTTTCAAATACAGATAGCGTTACGTCACAGGCGATATTTGAGATTCGCCTTCGAGGGCCAGGCATATCAGTACACAGTCCTGCCGTTCGGTTTGTCCCTGGCACCCCGTACATTTACGAAGTGCATGGATGCGGCGCTCGCACCCCTCAGAATGAGAGGCATGCGAGTGCTGAACTATTTGGACGATTGGCTGATTCTAGCGCAATCTCGCGCAGTGCTCATAGAACACACGACCATTTTACTCGATCACCTCGAGGATTTGGGTCTGAGTGTCAATTGGGCGAAGAGCTCTCTGTCGCCCAGTCAGAAGATATCTTTCCTGGGCACAGAACTGGACTCACTATCCATGATAGCGCGACTATCACCACAGCGCGCGGTAGACATTCGACGCACAGCGAACTCGTTTCGCTGTGGCGCGTCTGTCCCGCTCAAGAGATTTCAGAAGATGCTAGGTCTCATGGCCTCAGCATCGTCAGTGCTCCAGCTGGGCCTGCTCCGCATGCGCCCGCTGCAGTTTTGGCTGAAAGCGCGAGTCCCACGCGGAGCGTGGGCATCCGGTTTGCTTCGCCTCAGGGTCAATCAGAAGTGCGTCACAGCTCTGAAACCCTGGAAAGCGAACGACTGGTACCAATCAGGTGTAAGCCTGGGGACTTTCTCGAGGGTGAAAGTGGTGTCCACGGACGCGTCCACCTCGGGATGGGGAGCGCTGCTCGAGGGCAGACCGTTCTTCGGCCAGTGGTCAGAACGGGAGAAGCTCCTGCACATAAACTGCCTCGAAATGCTGGCAGTAGACAACGCGCTGACGCGTTTTTGTCCCCAAATAAAAGGACGCCACGTCTTGGTCCGTTCGGACAACACGTCTGTGGTGTCCTACATAAATCGCCAGGGCGGCATCAGGTCCAAGAACCTGTACAGGCTGGCAGAACGCCTCCTGGTATGGGCTCAGTGCAACCTGCGCTCGCTCAGAGCAGCGCACGTGCCAGGGATCCTGAATATAGGACCGGACAGACTGTCCAGGAACAATGTTCCGGCAGGCGAGTGGTCTCTACACCCACAGACAGTCCATCTGCTGTGGAAGAAATTCGGCAGAGCGGAAGTAGACCTGTTTGCGTCTCAAGAAAACGCTCACTGTCAAGAATTTTTCTCCAAGAGCAGGAGCGCGCTGGCCCATGTGTGGCCCCGCCGCCCGCTCTATGCTTTTCCCCCCGTCTCTCTCCTGCCTCAGGTGATAGAACGGATCAGGGAAGAAGGATGCTCAGTACTGCTGGTGGCACCGTTCTGGAAAAACCAACCTTGGTTCCCAGTCGTGATGCAGTTAGCAAGTACTGCCCCGTGGCCAGTACCAGTGAGGAGAGACCTCCTCTCACAGGCCCACGGCTCGATCTGGCATCCTCACCCGGAACTATGGTCCCTTCATGTCTGGGCCATCAACGGGTACATGTTGGACTCCCTAAAGGAGTATTAAACACGATCACACAGGCTAGAGCTCCGTCTACAAGACAACTCTATTCCTCGAAATGGTCGGTGTTTTCGGGCTGGTGCACAGCCCGTGGTGTGTCACCCACAGACTGTGGTGTGACGGAGGTGCTTTCCTTCCTACAAGAGCTGTTGGATGAGGGCAGGGCCCCCTCCACGCTCAAAGTTTATGTGGCGGCTATAGCAGCGTTCTCAGAAACAACGCTTGGTCAGTCAATAGGAAGGAACGATTTAGTCATCCGCTTCCTTAGAGGGGCTAAGAGACTGAATCCTCTCAGACCTCCCTCAGTCCCCGTATGGGACCTTTCTACGGTTCTGGAAGCCATGAAAGGTGCGCCATTTGAGCCTTTACAGTCAATCGATCTGAAACACCTGTCTTTCAAGACGGTGTTTTTGTTGGCTCTCGCTTCAGTGAAGCGCATAGGGGATCTACACGCGCTCTCTGTGAGCGCGGCGTGCATGGAGTTTGGGCCTAATGACTCAAAAGTTATACTCAAACCTAAGCACGGTTATGTTCCAAAATCCCTCAACACACCGTTTAGGGCACAGGTTATCTCCCTGTCAGCCCTACCGGTCCCTGATGAGGAAAGAGACGCGAGCCTCCTTTGCCCAGTCAGGGCATTACGAGCTTATGTGTCTCGCTCGTCTGTTTTCAGACAGACGGAGCAGCTCTTTGTTTCGTTTAGCGGACGTTCTAAGGGACTAGCCGCGTCGAAACAGAGCCTATCCAGATGGATAGTTGATGCTATAGCGCTGGCATACGCCTCCAAGGGCATGCAGTGCCCGTTGGGTGTCAGAGCGCACTCCACGAGAGGCATGGCCTCTTCGTGGGCCTGGTCAAGTGGGATTGCCTTGCAAGATATTTGTATGGCGGCAGGCTGGGCCTCCCCGTCTACATTTATAAGGTTTTATAACCTAGAGGTTCCCGCCCTGCAGGCCAGGCTGCTGTCGGTCTAAATTTACCAGTATTATCTGACCTGATGCGATCAGCTCAGAATGCTGCGTCTGCTGAGCACAGCTCAATGTTCGACAGTAAAAAGTAGCAGCACGAGGTGTGCCTGGGCAAACTGTGTAAGACCCACATTCCCCCATCAGTTCAGGCCGTGCCCCGCCCTGTCTGTATGATGAAATTCGCGTCTCAGCGACGCTGCTATATGTGGAAGAGTGCGGCTTCGCCCCTCCCTCTTCCCGGACTCCCTGTGAGTTCCCTGAGTGATTGTGCACTATATGTACCCCGGGTTTTTCGCCCTTGGGTCTTTGGTGTCAGATCTCAGCATGCACGGCGTTTTGCATTGGGTCCTCTAGCGTAAGATTTTCTTACGCAGTACGAGAGACCTCTCGTAAGAGAACGTACTCGGTTACTAACGTAACCTCGGTTCTCTCTAGAAGAGGGAACGAGTACTGCGTATCTTGCCGTGCATGCACACGCTCTGGTTGCTTCGATGATGAAAAACCAGATAATAGCTGCCTGCGAGCGGTATTTATAGGCCTAGACCACGCCCATTTCGGCGGGACGTGACGCAGCGGGCGCGAAGTGCCCTGATTGGGTCTGGCGTCACGCCAGGCCTCGCTCGATAGGCTGCTGCAGTTGCCGCAGAGCAGCCAATAGGCGCGCGAGCTGCCTCGCCTATGTCTGCATGCTGCCGCAATGCGTTTTACATTATTTCAAAATTAAGGATAATTTTTTGGCTTCAATATCTCGCGGAAAAAGGATTTTCCCCTAGCGTAAGATTTTCTTACGCAGTACTCGTTCCCTCTTCTAGAGAGAACCGAGGTTACGTTAGTAACCGAGTACGTTTTCACAGCAAGTAACATCTCAAAACCAATGATGATAATTGGGGTTGTGTTTATTAATGAAGCTTCAGCCTTCGAATAAAAACAAAAAATGTACAATGCCATAAAATACAAATAATAAAATGTCACTGGCTACAGAAACCCCAAATTACACAAACTTGTAATTATAAAACATATAATTACTATATACCAGGGGTCTCCAACCTTTTTTGTGTGCGAGGGCTACCTCAAAGGATAAAATAATCTAGAAGGGATTTTTATTTGTTATACTCCAATATTTATTATACATATAACATGGTGAAGCTTTTTAACTTTTCACCATCATATGGGAAATAATAAAATATCTTGATATTCTGGTTCAGACTTACAAGCGTTTAAAAAAAAAAAAAAATCCTGAAAACGTATGAAAAGATTTATTGATTTTTTAAATTGATTTTCTATAAACCTATTGTAGCCTATGTGTTATCAAAAACAGTAGCCCAAACATTTAGTATAAATATAAATGAAAAAATAAATAAATAAACTGCCATAACTTCTATACAAAACATCACTGCATTACATTTAATACATTTATACATGACTATATTAATATAACAGCATTTTTAATATAAATATAGGCACATTTCTGCCAAAAAAGTTTGTTTTACTAAAGTTAATTCATAAGTTGTGGTGTGAAATGTTTTCTAACTGGTTTGTTCTTGGAACAATGTTTCGCCTGTTTTTTTTCCCGTCAATATGTTGAGAATATCAGCGCTGTTTCATCTGGCTTTTTCGAACTCGCATGTGATGCCTTTGTGGGTGAATTCCGCCGTCTGCATGTGATCAAATAGAGTGGTGGCTGCCGGATAGATGATGTGTTTTGCACGATTTGGTATGTATAACCTTCTATTTCCCTTTGGCCCTCATAAAGGTAAATGGGGTTATAATTATTTTATGCGTTTTAGGAGTTGAAACCATTCTGTGAGTGGGCCTGTTTGGCTTCCAGTTTGCATCCTGCAACAACTTGATTCCAGCATGGCTTGCACCTTTAACACTGCTGTTTTGCTTTAATTCTGTTTTGTTTAATGATTTAGGATGTATTTATTAATTTTGTTTAATTATTTTGTTTTCTATTTTTGTGTGATCTCATTTTTCTTTTCTTTTATTTACTTCTGTCTTTAACGTTCGTTTTGCTTTCGTTTAATGCATGTTTTGCATCCGTTAAGTTTGCATTGCATTCAGTAACGCTTGTTTTTCCTTTATTGTGTTTTCTTATATTCATTTGTTTTGTAATTATGGTGTCTTGTTTTGGCTTCATTTATTTTGCTTTATATTTGGTAACGCCGACTTGGTATTTAATAATCTGTCTTGTTATTTTGTTTTGTTGCAATCAGTAACGTTATTTTTCTTTTTTTGTTTTGGTTGTTTTCCTTGATTTGTTGCAAACAGTAGGGCTTGTTTGCAATTGGTCAGTGTTGCTCTTATTGATTTTGTTTTGCCAAATTGATGTTTGGTTTGCTGTACTTGATTATTTTTTTGATTATTGTTGTTTTTGTGTTTTTGTATTTTGTTGTTTGTTGACATTTCTTTTTGCTGTAACCTTTTCTTTTTTTCTTGTACTGGAGCTGGGGCCTGGAGAGGGCAGGCTGACCCTTCCCGTGTGGTTGTCTCACTGTTCACCAGAGTGGCGTGGAGTTGCCGTGAATCCTTTGGAGGGTGTGAGTGTGGTTTGGGGCACGTGTGTGGTTATTATCATTATTACTACTACGGGTATTCTTGAAGCCCGGTGTCAAGCCTGCCGCCCTAGTGGTAAGCCCCAGCTCTTTTGGTTGTGGTGTTTGTTTTTGTTTCTTTTTTTGTTTCTTTTGCAGCAGTTGGTGTTGCTTGCTGGGTGAAATCTTCTTGCTGTTACGTGTGATTCATTGAACGAGCCAAATTCTAATTATTTTTGTTTAATAAAGATGTATAAGTTTTATACAAGGTACCCATGCCTCTTGGTCATTTTCTGAGAACTTGAACCTGTGCCCCTTGGGCTTTTCCCAGAGTTAGTTCTGGGTGGCGTAGTCGTTACCTTTTTGGAATCAGTAATCTAGAAATTTAAGAGCTGCTGTGATACCTCTAATTGCCACACTATGTTCGCGATCGCTGTTTTTTGGGAGCCGAGCTGATAATGCTCTGCGCTGCTCAGATAAAACAAGTTTTGTTCCGCTTTTTGAGCGTTTGCCATTTGATGTTTCTCATACGCAACGCAAATGACAGCGTATAATCAAAGAGAGTTAGGTAATTTTGTAGAGGCAAAAGTTCAAATTGAAACGTTTAGTTGAAAAGGTCGCAAAATGATACCATTTATTCGAAGCCTGGAACCCCGACGGCAAGTTGGGGCTATTTAGCCTATAGAATGTGTTTAGCGGGCAACTCATAGGCACGTTGGAGACCACTGCTATACTATAACTTAACTATTCAAATATAATGTAGACAAATTTAAAAGTGCAGCCTTATAGGCTAAAACTAACTTTCTGTCAGTGGCTATAGGCCGACTCTTCTTCCTCAGTTGTTGTTTTTTGCACGTAGCATATAAGTGATCGTATTAGTGCCCCTGCTGTTGGCTGTTCATATTGCTTTATTAGACTTTATTTTTTTTATTATTTTTTTATTTTTGTGCCGACGGCCCTCGGTTGTACGGCCGTTCTGGACTTTTCCAGAATGCACAGATTGTCAGTCCGTCCCTGTTTTTAGGAGTTGCTCCTAAATTCGCCAGTTAGGAGCTTCTTTTAGCCTTAAAATTCTTTGTGAATACGGCCCCTGATCAACATCTGCATGAGCTCAGTGTTATTACATTTACATTTACATTTTTATTACAGCATCTCAGATTAACTCTACAATATTCATAATAATCAATGATGATGAGAAATGACAAATATATAAATGTGAGTTTATGTGTGAGTCCTGATAATAAACATCTTTCTCTTCTCACCTCATGTTTGATCATATTTGATTCATCAGAACGACACTTTACAGCTCCGACTGGATCAACAGAGACTGTAAATGAAGAAAACAACCCGTTATCATCATAATTATAATACAGTGACTGAACTGATGATATAGACTCAGATCATCTAACAGATAACATGCACTTAAAATATAGTATTTAAAACATTTGTGATAAAATAGCAAATAATCCAGTCATCATATGAAGATAAAGCTCCTCAGTAAAGATGAGAAATGAAATATGAAACATGTTTCTCGCCTGTGAGAAGAAGAGAGATGTAGAATAATCCAGAGTTTATTAAATCACACTGAATATATAAAGATAAAGTCCTTCTTCTGTAGTTTGTGATAGTCCAGATATATTCCTGTCATGCATTCATTTCTCTTGTGTTCAGATTCTGCATAAATCTGTTTAATACTCTCACAAAATGTTTAAAGATGAAAGTGTTTAATTACCTTGTGATGATCTGAGAGAAGCTCCAGTGTTCACTGAGAGTCTGAGGATCAAAAGCCACTATTAGCCTAAATATCCCAGCACGCGCATGCGCTCTAAAACACTAGACCAGGCTGATTTACAAGAAATCATGTTATTGCAGAGCAGAGGTTCTCCCAGCACGCGCATGCGCATGCGCTCTAAAACTAGACCAGGCTGATTGTTCTCCCAGCACGCGCATGCGCTCTAAAACTAGACCAGGCTGATAGTTCTCCCAGCACGCGCATGCGCTCTAAAACTAGACCGGGCTGATAGTTCTCCCAGCACGCGCATGCGCTCTAAAACTAGACCAGGCTGATAGTTCTCCCAGCACGCGCATGCGCTCTAAAACTAGACCGGGCTGATAGTTCTCCCAGCACGCGCATGCGCTCTAAAACTAGACCAGGCTGACAGTTCTCCCAGCACGCGCATGCACTCTAAAACTAGACCAGGCTGACTGTTCTCCCAGCACGCGCATGCGCTCTAAAACTAGACCAGGCTGATAGTTCTCCCAGCACGCGCATGCGCTCTAAAACTAGACCGGGCTGATAGTTCTCCCAGCACGCGCATGCGCTCTAAAACTAGACCAGGCTGATTGTTCTCCCAGCACGCGCATGCGCTCTAAAACTAGACCAGGCTGACAGTTCTCCCAGCACGCACATGCGCTCTAAAACTAGACCAGGCTGACAGTTCTCCCAGCACGCGCATGCGCTCTAAAACTAGACCAGGCTGATAGTTCTCCCAGCACGCGCATGCGCTCTAAAACTAGACCAGGCATGAAATAGCCACAAAAAAAAATAAAAAAAAATTAAATTATATAGTAAAAAATAAGGGGCTAGTGTTTTTCTTTTAATTCATATTCTTCTATGGTGGAAAAAAGACTAATTGCGTTTTTCTTTTTTATCACTTTGAGGGCTTTTGTATAAGAAACAAATTCACCATGAAATGCACAGAACATTGGTTTCATCTTTAGGTATTTTGATTTGTGAACATAAAATTTCCCAAGCATGAGGATATTGTTAACCAGGAAGTTATCTTTGTTGTTGTTCATTATAAGTCCATAGATAATGTCCTTTGCAGTGAATTCTTCGAGGTGAGGTATCCTTGGGTAAAGCCAGTCATAAATATCAGACCATAATGCCTCCACATACATACAATGAAAAAACAGATGCTCTGTGGTTTCAATATCATCACAGAATAAACATTTATTTGAGTCAAATCCAAATCGAAGTCTTAAATATTCACTCGATGGATATATCCCATTTAAAATTTTAAAATGAACTTCTTTAACTTTGGGAGGTAAAGGGAATTTTAAATATTTGGTTCTAAGTATGTGAATGGTATCTTTTGAGAAATAATGTGAAATTGAGTTTCTATAAGCTAATATAGGAAAATAAATGTTGTTAAATTTGTTTCTAACAGTTTTGTTTGAAAGTTGGCTTCTGTAGCGTCTGGATCAATCAGACACACACATATTATTCATTTATTTAATGAATAATACAGCAATCTCACTCTCCCAAATAAGGCCTGTGAAACGTTCCCCAAATGAAGCTAACACACTGGCAGGATGCAGTGTCTTGTTACAGGACACACACTGAGACTGGGTTTTACGACGGTAAAGAATGTCCTGAAAGCTGTGACTCTCACTTAAATTCTTGCAGAGGAAGAGAAATAAAAACCCTGTTAATCCTATATATATTCTATATATAACCACTTGATAAATGTGTAAACATGTATCTAATTTTCCCATCTCATGATTTTCCCTTTTATGTGGCGTTTGTAATCTTGTAAACTCAATTGGGTTAATGTTTCAGACTTCGCATATTATGGTTAACCAACATTATATGTGCGGCATGTTTGGTCTCTAAAAAATCCAATCTTCGTCTCCGATTTGTTAATGTACATTACATGTTGCTAACTTTGTGATGCATTAGTATTATAAGAATCTTAAAGATTCTTTTCTTAAACACCCAATGAAAGTACATATTCAAATGCCCTGCTAGAACACAAAGGGTCGTAAAATTTCCCCCCAAAGGGAAATCTTCTCATTGGCTCTTGCCCCTCCAGAGGTTGTGCCATCTTCACGCTTTAAAGTCACTGATCAGCTTTTAGCTCCCTCTTACTCCCTTTCTGAAATGCTGACGTGAAGATGATGCTGAACTAGAAGCCTCTAAGGACCCACCAAGCTTGTGCCAGGCTGCGGCCTTGTCTTTCCATTCACCAAAGATACTCTGACTACCACTGGTTCTCTCTCATCAAGACCACATCAGCAAAGATCAACTGGAGCCTCAACAAATTGCATCAGGACACTTTAATTCAAATGGGCGAAACATGCAAGTATCAAACTTAGTCTCATTATTTGATACATTAAGTATCCTTACCCCTTTAAAGAAGGGCGTGTTAGAACTAAACTGATGGTTTGCTCAAGGCTGTTGATCTGCTGAATTTAAAACAATGCTATAACTTCTTGCTTTCCTGTATTCTGCTTCAGCTCTTTTTCCCTTGGTAAACTGTATGCATGTATGTATGTGTGTGTATGTTAGAGTAGTTTAAGTGTTTAGACTAGTTAATAAAATCTTGTTCATGTCACACGTAAAGTTGTCCGTGTCTCAAGCTCATAACTGGAGTCACTAATCATTTAGATCTTGGTTACTGCTCTTAGTAGTATTGTAAATTAAGAAAGACATTTTCCATGCCCCGGAAATGTACATTTCTTAGAGTTAGTAAACAATTGATCCTGAGTGTTCATGGGACAAATAGGTTAATTGATTGTGATATTAATTTACGACAGTAAATTAATTATATTAACTAATCCAAATATTCATAATCAATTATAACCAGTTATTATTGATTATTAATATTTCATATAGAGCTAATTTGCTACATTATGTTAAGGTAGCTTTATTCAAAGCATTCTGTACACCACTTTATACTGCCCTCCTGTGGCGGTCTTACAGCAAAAAGAACATGCAGAGACTGAATGTATAGCGTATAATGATGGTATGAGACTGCTTCTAAAACAACCAAGATGGTGTAGTGCTAGTCAAATGTTTGTTAATGTTGGTGTGCCTACCTGTTCTGCCTTAATAAGAAATGGTATATTTTTGGATACACGTGTAGAATGTCTGCCTCAGAAAATAGAATGATACAAGCTTTAGCCCACAATGATTATAGCTCTGTCAGGTATACATCTAGACTGTGGAGACATTGGCGCTCCTGTTTGTATATTACAAGTGAAAGTTATTGATCTTTTCTTCATTTATTTCTATGCACTGTTTTATTGCTATGTTGTAATTATTGTTTGTCTTGTACTGTGGAGCTTCCATTTTGAGTCCTGAATAAAGTCATTATCATTATGAAGCATTTGTTGGACTATTTAAAATGTATAATAGATCAAATAAGCTAAAAAGATCGTCGTACTACGACGAGGGTGTGAACCCGCCCAGATCTGCCGAGCCAATCTAGCGATCAATGGGCGGGACACAGAGTCCCCCAACGCTCTCAACGACAATAGTAGAGGACGCGCGGGGGCTATTTATAGCGCAGGGTCGACCTGTCTTTCTGTACGACGGTAACTGGAAATTCAAGCTTCGATCTTTCACGAGGGATATACTCGCGACATCAAGTGTAGATTGTGTTAACCACGATAAGAACACTACAAATTCTACGTTTGTTGGTTAAAACAGTCGGTATTTCCGGAAAAAATGCTTCTGATTTGCAGCTGCCATTGGCGTACGTCACGATTTACCAAGCGCTGCTATTGGCCAACGTAAGGTCAGTTGTATTTTTGAAATAAGTCTCTTATCCTCCCGCCAGCCTGCGTTTATTTGATTAAAATCTAGTAGCCTAGGCTATGAACAACAGTATTGTGATGTATGATTACAATTTGAAATAAGAGTTTCTATTTGGACACATATTACAAGTATTTTTTCCCCCTGATTTCTAATTTGAACGATCCTCATAGCTTTATTTATGCAATTGTAAATGCAGTGAAAATATCTGAATGCCTGATCCTTATATAAATACAAGATGTGTCGGCAACATTATCATGAGCTGTTTAACTGTATTGGGAGGAATACTTTTGAGGTGGAAAACATTGACAATGACGAAAATGTGGTTATTAATTCAGAAGAGGTACAATCTGCAGTATTGGGATTAGATGGCGATAAAGCGTGTGGGACCGATAAAATAACAGCTGAACATCTCAAATATGCAAGCAAGAAACTTGTTCCTCTGTTTGCTATTTGTATGACAGGTTTCTTAGTTCATGGGACTCTGCCTGAATCTATTTGACCTGTTTTATTAGTGCCCGTCATTAAAGACAAAACGGGCAAAATGAACAGCATGGACAATTACAGACCTATAGCCCTAGCTAGCATTGTATCCAAAGTGTTGGAGAGAATTCTTCTTAACAGGTTGGAACACAGTATATTTTTACGACTGACAACCAATTTGGCTTTAAACGTCAACACAGTACAGATATGTGTGTATTTGCTTTAAAGGAAATTTTAGATCATTATAATAGCCAGAATTCCACAACTTTTATGTGTTTTATAGATGCCTCGAAGGCATTTGATCGTGTAAACCATGAAAAATTGTTTCTTAAATTGCAACATAGAGGAATACCAAAAGTAATGATAAGAATTCTAGTCTTCTGGTACTCACACCAGTGATTCAGGAAATAGTAGCCTACTCGTCAAGTGAGGTTGCTTAACTCTATGTTATAAAATATATAAAAACTCCATATTTGTAATTTTTATAGTCAGTATGTTGTTAACTGGGTTGCTTTTTTGTGTGCTGCGCTCATTTGTTTACAATTCTCCTGGAGAAGCTGCATGAGCCTCAGCAGGGCAACCTTGTTACCATTGATCAGTAATACATTTATTATTAACTGCTGATTGCAACTTAAAAATGAATGTAATGAAATTAGAATAATCTCTCGTTTTAGTGATTCCCAAGTTATTATTGTTTTTGTTATTGACGTTCTAATCAGGCTATACTCTGGTCGGGCAAGTAAAATTCTCTTTCAGGTAGGCCTATTGTATTTATATATAAATATATTAGGGATGTGACTGTGATACAATTTTCCCACCGGTTAATCGACGTGTGACACCGCTGAGGGCTTTTAAATCGCTAACTTAAAAGCGAAAGTAAAATACAGACGTCCGCACAGACATTGATAATGGTGCGGAGTAGAGCGAGCATTTTCAATGTATTCCTAAGGAAGTAGGAATAAACTAATAAATTTTATTTATGTTTTTATGTGTCCACTGTTCAACCGCAACAGCGTCACACACACACACACACATTCCAGAATTGCAATCTTGACATCGCAGCCTGTTCATTATAGCCATAATACAATATAATAATAAAAATAGTCAACATAAGATATACGAATTACACTGCTCTGTTTAAATAGTCAGTAGTACAATTTGTACCATTCACAGTAAGCAGAGCTCCGCTGTGATGTTTCCAAGCACATTTTTGCGCGTGTGAAGAGGATGATTTTTTCCATCGATATTGGAACACGAGTGAAGTACAAAGCCTATAATAAAGAATAGTTTAGCATCCAAATACATCGCAAATATTGAAACATTTTGATTCTACTGAGAGGGTTACGTGAGACCAACACGGCTTACTTTCGTTTTTATTTTTACATTAAATTTAAAGGATTTGTTGTGGAATATTTTGAGTGTATCATAAAATCAGAATAAGGTAAGACAAGTAAAATTTCCCGTCTTTATATATATATATATATATATATATATATATATATGTATATATATGTATATATATATATATATATATATATATAAATATAGCTGCGAGCAGCGATGGAGGGCCCAAGCCGGTGACACCGCCACCCCGGTGCCTTTAGTGTAACTAAAGGCACCAGGGTGGCGGTGCCACCGGCTTGGGCCCGCAATCGCTGCTCGCAGCTATATTTAGGGCCCAAGCCCTGAAAGGGCGAAGGCCCTATTGTTTCCGGTAGGATTATTTATTATTATTATTATTATTATTATTAGGGCCCAAGCCCTGAAAGGGCGAAGGCCCTATTGTTTTCGGTAGAATTATTTATTATTAGGGCCCAAGCCCTGAAAGGGCGAAGGCCCTATTGTTTCCGGTAGGATTATTAGGGCCCAAGCCCTGAAAGGGCGAAGGCCCTATTGTTTTCGGTAGGATTATTTATTAGGGCCCAAGCCCTGAAAGGGCGAAGGCCCTATTGTTTTCGGTAGGATTATTTATTAGGGCCCAAGCCCTGAAAGGGCGAAGGCCCTATTGTTTCCGGTAGGATTATTTATTATTATTATTATTATTAGGGCCCAAGCCCTGAAAGGGCGAAGGCCCTATTGTTTTCGGTAGGATTATTTATTAGGGCCCAAGCCCTGAAAGGGCGAAGGCCCTATTGTTTCCGGTAGGATTATTTATTATTATTAGGGCCCAAGCCCTGAAAGGGCGAAGGCCCTATTGTTTTCGGTAGAATTATTTATTATTAGGGCCCAAGCCCTGAAAGGGCGAAGGCCCTATTGTTTTCGGTAGAATTATTTATTATTAGGGCCCAAGCCCTGAAAGGGCGAAGGCCCTATTGTTTCCGGTAGGATTATTAGGGCCCAAGCCCTGAAAGGGCGAAGGCCCTATTGTTTTCGGTAGGATTATTATTATTAGGGCCCAAGCCCTGAAAGGGCGAAGGCCCTATTGTTTTCGGTAGGATTATTAGGGCCCAAGCCCTGAAAGGGCGAAGGCCCTATTGTTTCCGGTAGGATTATTAGGGCCCAAGCCCTGAAAGGGCGAAGGCCCTATTGTTTCCGGTAGGATTATTAGGGCCCAAGCCCTGAAAGGGCGAAGGCCCTATTGTTTCCGGTAGGATTATTTATTAGGGCCCAAGCCCTGAAAGGGCGAAGGCCCTATTGTTTCCGGTAGGATTATTTATTAGGGCCCAAGCCCTGAAAGGGCGAAGGCCCTATTGTTTCCGGTAGGATTATTAGGGCCCAAGCCCTGAAAGGGCGAAGGCCCTATTGTTTTCGGTAGGATTATTTATTATTATTAGGGCCCAAGCCCTGAAAGGGCGAAGGCCCTATTGTTTTCGGTAGGATTATTTATTAGGGCCCAAGCCCTGAAAGGGCGAAGGCCCTATTGTTTTCGGTAGGATTATTTATTATTATTAGGGCCCAAGCCCTGAAAGGGCGAAGGCCCTATTGTTTTCGGTAGGATTATTAGGGCCCAAGCCCTGAAAGGGCGAAGGCCCTATTGTTTCCGGTAGGATTATTTATTATTATTATTATTATTATTATTATTATTATTATTATTTTTCTGTCAACCTTTCGGGCATTTTTGGGGCCTTTAACATGCTCGAAAACTCTTGAAACTTTGCACACGGGTCAGAACCCGCGGCCATCAGGGCCGGGCTGAAGCTGGTACCCGGGCGTGGCAGGGGGGCTCGACAGCGCCCCCTTGAACGGGGTCCGAAAACTTGGTCCATAAATCAGACACGCTTGCATGTAATAATATGAAACTCGGTACATATATAGATCTCATCGGGCCGAACAACTTTCGTACTTTTACTTTTTACGCCAGCCCAACAGGAAGTCGGCTATTATGGGTTGTTTGGAAACGCATGCTGTGGAATTTAATGTACTCCTCCTAGGGAATTCATCCATTCGCCTCCAAACTCAGTCAGCATGAAGTCAAGACATTGAGGATGCTAAATTGCGGACAGATTTTTGATATCTCGAACGGTTTGGCCGTGGCGAGGACACGAATTGATGGCGAATAATGGAAACAGGAAGTGTGTTATAACTTCTGCATACATTAACTGATCTTGATTAAACTTCAGCAGTGTGTTCGTGGTAAGAGGCCGATCACATGGATGTGACTATTGTGAGTCAAAGTTATAGCGCCACCAACTGGCAGCAGGAAGTGTGTCCCTTTCAAAATGCTTTGAAATCACCCTCTTATTTTTACCCGATTTGCTTCAAAGTTTATGTGTATAATGTAAACACACGGCAGATGTAGACCTGTGAAAGGATTTTTGATATCTTTAATACTGTTGCCATGGCAACGCTTCAAACTTTAATATTCTTTTTTGATGCTTTTGAGACTCTTAACATACT
The DNA here is from genome assembly GCA_021554675.1 of Leuciscus idus. Taxonomy (NCBI): domain Eukaryota; kingdom Metazoa; phylum Chordata; class Actinopteri; order Cypriniformes; family Leuciscidae; genus Leuciscus; species Leuciscus idus. The sequence goes on along the minus strand of CM038632.1, from coordinate 37,590,412 downwards.
TGAAATTGGATGAAACTCGACAGACACATCACATTTATTAGCCCGTAGACATGTGCAAAGTTTCAGAAACGGGCGTGGTGAGGGGCTCAGTAGCGCCACCTTTAGTCATAAGTGGAGGGGTTAGTTTTATCAACAACAACAAAACTTGGTATGTGTATTGTTCTCATCAAGACGGACAACTTTCTAATTTACATTAACGATCTCCGACCAACAGGAAGAGAGATATTTTGGTTTGAATGTGGATTTTCTGAAGAATTTTCTCTCCCTCTCTCTGTGTCTCTGTGTGTGTGAGGGGAGGGGGGATTTGACTATTGCTTTTATATTGTTAATCAAGGTTTCAGGGGCTTTTGGGGTCCTTAACGTGCTCAAAAACTCTTGAAACTTTACATACAAGTCGGAACCCCCTGCCATCAGGGACGGGTTGAAGCTGGTACCCGGGCGTGGCAGGGGGGCTCAACAGCGCCCCCTTGAACGGGGTCCCAAAACTTGGTCCATAGATCAAACACGCTTGCATGAATTAATTTGAAACTCGGTACACATATAGATATCATCGGGCCGAACAACTTTCCCCCGGTCAAGTTTTACGCCAGCCCAACAGGAAGTCGGCTATTATGGGTTGTTTGGAAAACGCTTGCTGTGGAATGCGAAGTACTCCTCCTAGAGAATTCATCCAATCCCCACCAACCTCGGTGTGCATGAAGTCAAGACATTGAGGATTCTAAATTGCGGACGGATTTTTGATATCTCGAACGGTTTGGCCGTGGCGAGGAAACGAATTTATGGCGAGAAAAGAGAAACACGAAGTGGAATAACTTCTGCATACATTAACTGATCTTGATGAAACTTCAGCAGTGTGTTCGTGGTAAGAGGCCGATCAGATGGATGTAACTATTGTGAGTCAAAGTTATAGCGCCACCAACTGGCAGCAGGAAGTGTGTCACTTTCAACATGCTTTTGACAAAAGTGGGGGGGTTAGTTTTAACTACAGTAAAAAAAAAATTGTTTGTATATTGTACTCATCAAGCCGGACAACTTTCTAATTTACATTCATTAGCTCCGGCCATCAGGAAGTCAGATATTTTGGTCTGAATGTGGATTTTTTTGCTAAATCAGCCTCTGAATTTTTAGCCACTCCTCTTAAACTATTTATTTTATTCCCACCAAACTTTTTCAACATGATGAAAATACATTAAATATGCTAAATTGTGAACGGATAATAAATATCTCAAACGGTTTTGCTATGGCGAGGGATTAATGTCCAAAAAGGAAACACTAAAAAGCCTCAAATCTTCTAAAAATGTAATTATATACCATTTATTTCTATATAAAAGTATACAAATATTACAACTAAACCCATTTTTTTCTGTTTTTAAAAAGAATTTTATTCTAATTTTATTCTAAAATTAAAAACAGTAAAGTAAAAAAAAAAAAAAAGTCATGCATAGGGCTATTCTGCCCTCTTGTGTCCAAAAGGACATCAAAATAGTTATACAACTTTTTACTAGGTAGGCCAATATTGTATTTAAATATACATTTATTAGGTATGTGTCTGAGGATATTTTCCCACCGGTTAATCGACGTGTGACACGAGCGGGTGCTTTTAAATGGTTTTGATATGGCGAGGGATTAAAGTAATGTCAAAAAAGGAATCAGAAAACATCTCATATCTTCTACAAATGTAATTATACACCGTTTATTTTTATATAAAATTATACAAATATTAGAACTAAACCCATTTTATTCTGTTTTTGCAATTCAAGAAGTATAAAAAAGTTAAAAACAGGCTATTTAGTGCTATTTGGTTCAACAAAAAAAGCAAATATAGGGCTATTCTGCCCTCTTGTGTCCAAAAGGACATCAAAATAGTATATAAAACTTTTTACCAGGTAGGCCAATATTGTATTTAAATATACATTTATTAGGTATGTGTCTGAGGATATTTTCCCACCGGTTAATCGACGTGTGACACGAGCGGGTGCTTTTAAATGGTTTTGATATGGCGAGGGATTAAAGTAATGTCAAAAAAGGAATCAGAAAACATCTCATATCTTCTACAAATGTAATTATACACCGTTTATTTTTATATAAAATTATACAAATATTAGAACTAAACCCATTTTATTCTGTTTTTGCAATTCAAGAAGTATAAAAAAGTTAAAAACAGGCTATTTAGTGCTATTTGGTTAAAAAAAAAAAGCAAATATAGGGCTATTCTGCCCTCTTGTGTCCAAAAGGACATCAAAATAGTATATAAAACTTTTTACCAGGTAGGCCAATATTGTATTTAAATATACATTTATTAGGTATGTCTCTGAGGATATTTTCCCACCGGTTAATCGACGTGTGACACGAGCGGGTGCTTTTAAATTGATAATATAAATGTGAAAGAAAAATACGGACGTCCGCACGGACATTGATAATGTTGCACACACAAATCACACACACGTTGGAAAGAATGATACTTTTAAACATAACACTAAACCGCCATTAAGTGTCGCCAGGCGACCGTCTTAATGAGTGAGTCATTGATTCATTCGTTCAAACGATTCATTTGAATGACTGAGTCATTCATGATTAAGACATATGTTTATGGATTGATAATTCAATCTTTGAGTCAACCGATTCGTTCAAAATGCTGAATCATTCAGAAATGAGAAAACACATTGCTGAGAGATGCACGTGATGATTCTGCTGTGATCTTTTTGTTTAACTATTTTCGCTGCTGAAACAGAAAAAAAACAGTCAATATTGCATCTAAAATGTAAGTGACTTGATTGTAACTGTTTTTTAACCTGTTGTATGAAATCAATGTCACAGTTTCAATCGTGATTGTATTCAGGAAACAGCCTTCTCGTCAAGTGAGGTTGCTTAACTGTTATAAAATATATCAAAACTCCATATTTATCATTTTTATAGTCAGTAAGTTGTTAACTGAGTTTGTTTTTTTGTGTGCTGATCTCATTTGTTTACATTTCTCCTGGAGAAGCTGCATGAGCCTCAGCAGCGCAACCTTGTTACCATTGATCAACTGATTACTGGTAATCCATTTATTAACAACTGTTGATTGCAACCTAAAATGAATGTAATAAAATTAGAATAATCTCTCGTTTTAGTGATTCCCAAGTTATTTTTTTGTCATTGACGTTCTAATCAGGCTACTCTGGTCGGGCAAGTAAAATTCTCTTTCAGGTTGGCCTATTGTATTTATATATAAATATATTAGGGATGTGACTGTGGGAACATTTTCCCACCGGTTAATCGATGTGTGACATCGCTGGGGGCTTTTGAATCGGTAACTTAAAAACGAAAGTAAAATATGTTCGTCCGCACGGACATTGATAATGGTGCAGAGCGAGCGCATTGCAATCTTGATATCGCAGTCTGTTCATTATAGCCTTTATAAAATATAATAATAAAATAGTCAACCTAACATATAAAAATTACACTGCTCTGAATAGTATGAATTGTACTGACTATTTAAACACAGTAATCACCGCTAAACTGTGATGTTTCCAAGCACATATTTGCGCATGTGAAGAGGATAATTTTTCCCTTCAATAGTGGAACGTGAGTGAAGTACAAAGCCTATAATAAACAAATGTTTAGCATCCAAATAATGTTTTTGTTTTTTTTGTTATATATATATATATATATATATATATATATATATATATATATATATATATATATATATAAATATAGCTGCGAGCAGCGATGGAGGGCCCAAGCCGGTGAAACCGCCACCCCGGTGCCTTTAGTGTAACTAAAGGCACCAGGGTGGCGGTGCCACCGGCTTGGGCCCGCAATCGCTGCTCGCAGCTATATTTATATATATATATTTTATTAGGGCCCAAGCCCTGAAAGGGCGAAGGCCCTATTGTTTTCGGTAGGATTATTATTATTATTATTATTATTTTTCTTACGACTATTCAGGCATTTTTGGGGCCCTTAACATGCTCAAAAACTCTTGAAACTTTGCACACGGGTCAGAACCCGCGGCCATCAGGGCCGGGCTGAAGCTGGCACCCGGGCGTGGCAGGGGGGCTCGACAGCGCCCCCTGGAACGGGGTCCGAAAACTTGGTCCATAAATCAAACACGCTTGCATGTAATAATATGAAACTCGGTACACATAAAGATCTCATCGGGCCGAACAACTTTCGTGCTCTAAGTTTTACGCAAGCCCAACAGGAAGTCGGCTATTATGGGTTGTTTGAAAAACGTACGCTCTGGAATTGAAATACTCCTCCTAGAGAATTCATCCGATCCCCACCAAACTCGGTGTGCATGAAGTCAAGACATTGAGGACGCTAAATTGCGGACAGATTTTTGATATCTCAAACGGTTTGGCTGTGGCGAGGAAGCAAATTTATGGCGAATAATGGAAACAGGAAGTGTGTTATAACTTCTGCATACATTAACTGATCTTGATTAAACTTCAGCAGTGTGTTCGTTGTAAGAGGCCGATCACATGGATGTGACTATTGTGAGTCAAAGTTATAGCGCCACCAACTGGCAGTAGGAAGTGTGTCCCTTTCAAAATGCTTTGAAATCACCCTCTTATTTTTACCCGATTTGCTTCAAACTTTATGTGTATAATGTAAACACACGGCAGATGTAGACCTGTGAAAGGATTTTTGATATCTTTAATACTGTTGCCATGGCAATGCTTCAAACTTTAATATTCTTTTTTGATGCTTTTGAGACTCTTAACATACTTGAAATTGGATGAAACTCGACAGACACATCACATTTATTAGCCCGTAGACATGTGCAAAGTTTCAGAAACGGGCGTGGTGAGGGGCTCAGTAGCGCCACCTTTAGTCATAAGTGGGGGCTTAGTTTTAAGTAGAGTCACAAAAATCGTTATGTATATTGTTCTCATCAAGCCGGACAACTTTCTAATTTATAGTCATAAGCTGTGACCAACAGGAAGTGAGATATTTTGGTTTGAATGTGATTTTTTGGAGAATTCTCTCCCTCTCTCTCTCTGCCTCTGCGTCTCTGTGTGTGTGAGGGGTGGGGGGATTTGTCTTTTGAGTGAGATTTGTTTAAAATTCCTGTTTTTCAAGGTTTCAGGGGCTTTTGGGGCCTTAAACGTGCTCGAAAACTCTTGAAACTTTGCACACAGGTCAGAACGTGCGGCCATCAGGGCCGGGCTGAAGCTGGTACCCGGGCGTGGCAGGGGGGCTCAACAGCGCCCCCTGGAACGGGATCCGAACACTTGTCCATAAATCAAACACACTTGCATGTAATGATATGAAACTCGGTACACATATAGATCTCATCGGGCCGAACAACTTTCGTGCTCTAAGTTTTACGCCAGCCCAACAGGAAGTCGGCTATTATGGGTTGTTTGGAAAACGCTTGCTGTGGAATGCGAAGTACTCCTCCTAGAGAATTCATCCAATCCCCACCAAACTCGGTGTGCATGAAGTCAAGACATTGAGGATTCTAAATTGCAGACGGATTTTTGATATCTCGAACGGTTTGGCCGTGGCGAGGAAATGAATTTATGGCGAGAAAAGAGAAACACGAAGTGGAATAACTTCTGCATACATTAACTGATCTTGATGAAACTTCAGCAGTGTGTTCGTGGTAAGAGGCCGATCAGATGGATGTAACTATTGTGAGTCAAAGTTATAGCGCCACCAAGTGGCAGCAGGAAGTGTGTCACTTTCAACATGCTTTTGACAAAAGTGGGCGGGTTAGTTTTAACTACAGTAAAAAAAAAATAGTTTTTATATTGTACTCATCTAGCCGGACAACTTTCTAATTTACATTCATTAGCTCCGGCCATCAGGAAGTCAGATATTTTGGTCTGAATGTGGATTTTTTTGCAAAATCAGCCTCTGAATGTTTAGCCACTCCTCTTAAACTATTTATTTTATTCCCACCAAACTTTTTCAACATGATGAAAATACATTAAATATGCTAAATTGTGAATGGATAATAAATATCTCAAACGGTTTTGATATGGCGAGGGATTAAAGTAATGTCAAAAAGGAATCAGAAAACATCTCATATCTTCTACAAATGTAATTATACACCGTTTATTTTTATAGAAAATTATACAAATATTAGAACTAAACCCATTTTATTCTGTTTTTGCAATTCAAGAAGTATAAAAAAAGTTAAAAACAGGCTATTTAGTGCTATTTGGTTCAACAAAAAAGCAAACATAGGGCTATACTGCCCTCTTGTGTCCAAAAGG
>CM038632.1:37576700-37579200 GCA_021554675.1 Leuciscus idus | reverse complement strand
ATCTTTGTTTAACTATTTTTGCTGCTGGAACAGAACAAAAACAGTCAATATTGCATCTAAAATGTAAGTGACCACAAGTGTGTGTGTATATATATATATATATATATATATAAATATAGCTGCGAGCAGCGATGGAGGGCCAAAGCCGGCGGCACCGCCACCCCCGGTGCCTTTAGGTAACTAAAGGCACCGGGGTTGCGGTGCCACCGGCTTGGGCCCGCAATCGCTGCTCGCAGCTATATTTATATATATATTTAGGGCCCAAGCCCTGAAAGGGCGAAGGCCCTATTGTTTTCGGTAGGATTATTATTATTATTATTATTATTTTTCTTACGACTATTCAGGCATTTTTGGGGCCCTTAACATGCTCAAAAACTCTTGAAACTTTGCACACGGGTCAGAACCCGCGGCCATCAGGGCCGGGCTGAAGCTGGCACCCGGGCGTGGCAGGGGGGCTCGACAGCGCCCCCTGGAACGGGGTCCGAAAACTTGGTCCATAAATCAAACACGCTTGCATGTAATAATATGAAACTCGGTACACATAAAGATCTCATCGGGCCGAACAACTTTCGTGCTCTAAGTTTTACGCAAGCCCAACAGGAAGTCGGCTATTATGGGTTGTTTGAAAAACGTACGCTCTGGAATTGAAATACTCCTCCTAGAGAATTCATCCGATCCCCACCAAACTCGGTGTGCATGAAGTCAAGACATTGAGGACGCTAAATTGCGGACAGATTTTTGATATCTCAAACGGTTTGGCTGTGGCGAGGAAGCAAATTTATGGCGAATAATGGAAACAGGAAGTGTGTTATAACTTCTGCATACATTAACTGATCTTGATTAAACTTCAGCAGTGTGTTCGTTGTAAGAGGCCGATCACATGGATGTGACTATTGTGAGTCAAAGTTATAGCGCCACCAACTGGCAGTAGGAAGTGTGTCCCTTTCAAAATGCTTTGAAATCACCCTCTTATTTTTACCCGATTTGCTTCAAACTTTATGTGTATAATGTAAACACACGGCAGATGTAGACCTGTGAAAGGATTTTTGATATCTTTAATACTGTTGCCATGGCAATGCTTCAAACTTTAATATTCTTTTTTGATGCTTTTGAGACTCTTAACATACTTGAAATTGGATGAAACTCGACAGACACATCACATTTATTAGCCCGTAGACATGTGCAAAGTTTCAGAAACGGGCGTGGTGAGGGGCTCAGTAGCGCCACCTTTAGTCATAAGTGGGGGCTTAGTTTTAAGTAGAGTCACAAAAATCGTTATGTATATTGTTCTCATCAAGCCGGACAACTTTCTAATTTATAGTCATAAGCTGTGACCAACAGGAAGTGAGATATTTTGGTTTGAATGTGATTTTTTGGAGAATTCTCTCCCTCTCTCTCTCTGCCTCTGCGTCTCTGTGTGTGTGAGGGGTGGGGGGATTTGTCTTTTGAGTGAGATTTGTTTAAAATTCCTGTTTTTCAAGGTTTCAGGGGCTTTTGGGGCCTTAAACGTGCTCGAAAACTCTTGAAACTTTGCACACAGGTCAGAACGTGCGGCCATCAGGGCCGGGCTGAAGCTGGTACCCGGGCGTGGCAGGGGGGCTCAACAGCGCCCCCTGGAACGGGATCCGAACACTTGTCCATAAATCAAACACACTTGCATGTAATGATATGAAACTCGGTACACATATAGATCTCATCGGGCCGAACAACTTTCGTGCTCTAAGTTTTACGCCAGCCCAACAGGAAGTCGGCTATTATGGGTTGTTTGGAAAACGCTTGCTGTGGAATGCGAAGTACTCCTCCTAGAGAATTCATCCAATCCCCACCAAACTCGGTGTGCATGAAGTCAAGACATTGAGGATTCTAAATTGCAGACGGATTTTTGATATCTCGAACGGTTTGGCCGTGGCGAGGAAACGAATTTATGGCGAGAAAAGAGAAACACGAAGTGGAATAACTTCTGCATACATTAACTGATCTTGATGAAACTTCAGCAGTGTGTTCGTGGTAAGAGGCCGATCAGATGGATGTAACTATTGTGAGTCAAAGTTATAGCGCCACCAAGTGGCAGCAGGAAGTGTGTCACTTTCAACATGCTTTTGACAAAAGTGGGCGGGTTAGTTTTAACTACAGTAAAAAAAAAATAGTTTTTATATTGTACTCATCTAGCCGGACAACTTTCTAATTTACATTCATTAGCTCCGGCCATCAGGAAGTCAGATATTTTGGTCTGAATGTGGATTTTTTTGCAAAATCAGCCTCTGAATGTTTAGCCACTCCTCTTAAACTATTTATTTTATTCCCACCAAACTTTTTCAACATGATGAAAATACATTAAATATGCTAAATTGTGAATGGATAATAAATATCTCAAACGGTTTTGATATGGCGAGGGATTAAAGTAATGTCAAAAAGGAATCAGAAAACATCTCATATCTTCTACAAATGTAATTATACACCGTTTATTTTTATAGAAAATTATACAAATATTAGAACTAAA